>CACVCL010020712.1:0-78004 GCA_902729485.2 Mus minutoides | reverse complement strand
AGGCACTCACTGGCCTTCCCCTCCCTTCTCTCCTCACTGCATCAACACCCCCCCCATGCCTTCCCCTCCCTAAGTATGGACCTCCAAGATACCATACATTTTTCTGGGTACAGAGGATATGGAGAAAGAAGAGCTATCACTTTTGGAGAATGATGTTTTCTTGCCAATTAGCCTAAGTCTGCGCCCTGACAGTGACACCAGCCTGCCTACACTGTGGTAATCATAAGGCTTGCACTAATTACAAGCTTGACACTAATTGCTAATGCAAATGTCCCTATAATCCTCGTGAACAACTGCAGTGGCTCCAGGTTCTAGAATATGTATATTTCAGTAGCACCTGGCATAAGAACCTACTGTCTGTCAATATCACATCTTGAGTATAAATTACTAAAATTTCTTTGCCTAGCCTGCCTTTTGTAGTTGGAAAATTGGGCTTTGTTCTGTCCTTATTATTTTCTCTGGTGCCATCAACACACTTACTCTGAAATAAATAAAGAGATATCTCTGCATTACCGATGCCTCATGGATTCCCAGAGCAGGTCTTCATTCTCCTATCTTTGTCCCCAGGCACTTCCGATAACCAAGCCACTGACTGACATAGAAGTCAGAGCAAATCATCTTTATCTCCCACAGCACAGTCTGTCTCTTAAGAACAAGGCCATTGATTATCCTCCATAGCCTTTATGCTAGGGTTTGTTTTCACAAATAGAAAATTCACTAACCTTGGACTAAATTCTGCCTTTTGTTCATCCTGCCTCTGGGTGCTCTCAGTGGAAAATCTAAAGGCTCAATCACAAAGAGCTGTAAGTCACAGTGGCTTTGCTCTGGGACACACACTCCCTACATCTGCCTCCTTCTGTCCTTTAGCCTGAATGAGATGCCTGGGTCAAAACACTTGTAATGTCTCCAACAGAAGGACACTGATTTGTGTAGTGACCCTAGCTTACCTTTCAGACCTCAGACCTCAGACTAAAGGTCTCCTTCCAGGGAGGCCCTCTCTAGCCTGGTAGAATAGCTCAGGGTCTATGTTATAAAACCTGACAGACCTGTGACTTGTTTTCTTTATAACCATCTCATTTGCAACTGATCAGTTCTTGTGATTATTTATAACACTCTCCAATATGTCTCCAGCACTGGGTACAGGACCTGTCACAGAAGAGATACTTAGTATGCTCAGCACATAGGAGTGGCACGATGCAGAAGTAAGAATTAACAATGACCCCTGGACTGAACAAAGCCACACCTGCTGCTGCTATATGCTGTAAATATGTGATGGCTACACACAACATAGAAAGGCTGAAGGAGACCTAAACCAGGTGAAATAGGAGCCACAGAGAAGCTGGGTGAGGTTGTCTGCTAACACTGCTCGTCAGAAGCCCCAGCCCAACCCCCTGTAGTGCACAGCAAAAAGAACTGAAGAGGACAGTAATGGGAGCAGCCCTGGAGAAAATGGAGAAGCTGGAAGCCCAGGCACAGAAAACAGAACATGGCATGCTGGAGGGACCAAAGGAAGTGTCACATTTTAATGATTGTGTGCTCGTGGGGAATGTAGTTTGAAATACTATTTAATTAAGTTTAATAAAAATGCAGAATTATTTATTACTAGGTTTGTCGTTGTTGCTGTTTTGTTTTGTTTGTTTGCTATGTTATTAGCCCATAATGCAATGGGCTACTTAGCTATAGTTATGCTATCTCATGAAAGTATTCCTAAAAGTAAGTGCTAAAACTATCTTGGGTGTCCCTGGATCAGCCCTAAATCACTATACTATGTGACTCGGTGCTAAATGTTGACTATAAATGCCTGATCATTTAATTGCTGTCACTCTGCTTCTGTGAATAACGTTTGCTTGCAGCAAATGTCCAGAGATGCTTGTTCTGAATGTCACAGTTGTGGGGGGTTTGCCCTTAAAAATTTGAACCAGGAGGTTGAGGATCCTTCCCACTAATTTGCATAAGACAATCCCTCTGGGGCTTAATGAAGACTCTATTCCACAAACTCTCCTTAGGTAGCCTAGACCAACAGAACTACACTTCATTTTCTGCATAGGAAAGGAGCTTGTGCCCTGGAAGGAATGTCTCCTGAGCTGGATTGCTGTGGATGAAAGCCCTTCAAGTGGCAGGAGGAGGGAAACGCTGATTTGGACACATGCACTTGAATTTATCTCCTATATCCACTCCACCTTCTCTATCATTAACATACACTTAGTTATCATTTATTCCTCCTCTTTCTCCTTGAGTAGGTCCCTTGCTCTCCTTCCCCATATACAGTTCCCCTGTGTTTTCCCCATTTTCTCCCTCATGGGACTTTTATCCCATTACACACTCTCTAGAGCTCCTTTACCCATAATCCCTTATTACTTTCCTGTTATCTGAAATTACTTCAAATTATATGCCCATATCTAAAGTTTGGGAGCTAGGAGCCACAAACAAATGAGAACATGTAATGTTTGCCTTTTTTGGTGTGAGTGACCTTATTCAGTATAGTATTTTCTAGATCTACCTATTTACCAGCAAATCTTATAATTTCACTTTTCTTTATAGCTGACTAGTATTCCATAGTATATTATGTACCACATCATTATCCATTCATCAGTTGAAGGACTTTGAGGTTGTCTCCATTTCCTATTGTTAATAGAGTGGCAGTGAACATCACCATGCAAGTATCACATGACCATGCAGGTATCCCATAGCCATGCAGGCAGGTATCTATGGAGTAGGATGTAAAGTCTTTGGGCATATGTGACATCATCCACTTTTGGTGAAGTTAAAAACTGTATTGTAAATCTGATTCGTAGGTAGTGGCAGTACCAATTTCTCAACTTCACCAGTAGTGGACTGTGGGTCCCCTTTCTCTACTTCCTTACTAGAAAGTTTTTTGCCAGTTTTCTTTATCTTAGTCATCCTGACAGGCATAAGAGGAAATCGCAAAGCAGTTTTAACTTGCATTTCTCTAATTGCTAAGTATGTTAATACTTTGAAAGATATTTCTTAATTATGCTTATTTTTTTATTTTGAGAACTCTCTGTTCAGGTTTGTAACCTATTTTTACATTGTGTCATTTGCATTCCTGACTATTTTTTTTAACTTCTTAATATATACTGTGTATGTTTCTTCTGTCAGGCACACAGCTAGAAAAAATTATTTCTGGTCTATGGGCTTACTCTATACCCAACTGATTATTTTCTTGGTTGAACAGAACATTTTTCATACATAAAATTTCAGGCAGGACTGGATTCTTATCAACAGTATATAATAGTAATACTAAAGATGTTTTTAAAAAGACATAAGGGGATACACTTAAAGTACATAGAACATATGAAAGTATGTGTGTATACAAACACACACAGACACATATTGAAGTTATGCCACACTAGAAGTCTGGGGACTTTACTTAGAGGACTGTATTTGTGTAAATAATCAGACCAAACATGCCATCAATCAGTTCTAATACAAAATCCATCAGTGCATCAAGATCATAAAAACCCTAAAAAGGAGGACATAGATATGAATTTTTTAGAAGTTTAATTATCATAAATCTGTGAGAAATTCTGACCACCACCCTTCCATGGTCCTTAATATAACTCATCACTAGCAAAAAAAAGTGGTACAGCCAGAATTAATCAAGCTGTGTTTTCCTATTTATATCTCTGCAATCTGGAGTTGCAGTAGGTACTGCCTCCTCTGGAGTATACTTTCAGCTGACTCATTTCTGGGGTCACTAACACAAACGTCAGAGTGACTCCACCTCCATCTGAAGGCACACCAGGAGCTGCTGATCATAGGATACACATTGGAGAGGTTAGCCTTCTGTCTCTGAGATTCCAAGACAGTAAGCTGGCAGGTCAGTTGGACTTACGCTAGTCTAAGTCGATGGATGACATGCTGTCAGGAACTGAGTTGCAACACAGATCCAGCAGGGAGAATGATGTGTAGAAACTTTGTTTGCATTCAAACAGAGGTGAGTGTGAATCCCAGCTCTGTCACCTATGAGCTACAAGGTCATTAATTCTGCTCCTTGGCTCCTTTATCTACAGCAAAGTTATAAACAGGTATAAGAGTGATAACTAATGACTGCTGTGTATAATGCACTCTGCATTTAGCAAAGGTGTGACACTGTATTAACGATTCAGCACGTTTCAGCCAAGGCCATTACTCATCAGAGTCTCTGATTTCTTCCTTGAATTTATTATCATGTTCTTGCTAACATTTATACATGATCTTGGTGAATAATAACCTTAGTGTACCATCCAGGGGAAACTTTTAAAGAGATTAACTGATTAGTCCCTTTTAAATCCTCAGCAAGAGAGCAGGGAGATACAGACACCAAATTTACAATTAAATTATCTTTGCCATATAGTATTAAGCTTTTCACAGCAAACCAAAATTCAATCCCTGTTAAAGAACTGTCAAAGAGTATAGCTTTCTTCTATGAATCAGCTTCACAAAGGTATATGTGTAATATTCCAGTTAACCTCCTCCCCAGGCAGACACTGACCCTTCTCTGCACAACCCCCAGTCCAGACAAACTTAGGGACCTGACTTCCAGTCTGGCTCTACTATCAAGCTGAGGGATCTTGAAAGGGTGAGTTGAGTTCTCTGTCCCTGCTTCATCAATCTGACTGTGGTAATACTACTACTGGAAATATAGTCAGGACATATTATCAGTACCTGGATTATTAAATGCTATGTGTACGCTAGGAAAATCTAGCTTCATTCCCTGCTATGGGACTCTTATTCTAATACTCCTGGCTTTGTTGAAGTCTTCAACACCATTCAAGATTGGAAAAAAATTATGTTGTACCTCTTTCTCCCTCCTTACTTAACTGTAATATAAAACCTCTAATCCTCTGATAGAATCTACATTTCTTTCATCCCTTTGAATGTAATAGATGCCTGGCAATTCATTTCTTACAGCTGTGGTCTTTGAACTTTCTGGCAACATTTAATAAGACCTTTATAAGATCGGACTTTCATCTGCTTTGCCAAATACAGAGTCCACAATAGGCACTCAATAAATACTTGTTGAATGGATGAAGAAATACATGCAGCCAAGACATGCAAAAGTAATCATGGCATTAAGCTAAAAAATAAGACAGCTTTGTTCCTCTGTAGACAAGCATTGGGGCCAAATTACCACATCCCCTTCAAGGAATTGTTCTGAATCAGTCACTCATAAGGAATTGTACAAAGCTCTTTTAATCATAATGCAACTATAAAGCAAAACAGAGGGTAGGGGATATCTCCTCTGCATCCATTGTCTTTTAATTATTACTCTGGACCAATCTCCATGTCATCTAGATAGAGCCAAAATCAAAGAGAACCTGCCTGAGCACTCACTACCAGGTGTCTTTAGGAGAGGAAAATTGCCAGAAACCCAGAGACACATCAAAACTGTCCAAGAAGATTCTTTAATATTTAAATAAAACAGGCCTCATCTACACAGAGCAAAGAGCCCCACTGGGTTCTGCCTCTGCTCTGACAAGGACTTGTGATGCATCCCAGGTTGGGCTCAGCATTCTTAGTATCTTTGGGACCTAGGCAAACACCTAGCATGTGTCTTTTCAGTCCTTGAGTGGCCTGGTTTTCTGTCATTAATGTGGTTACTTCCTGTGTAGACCTTTCTTCAATTGTCAGGACATTCTAGGCTTGTCTTGTCTCCTGGAGTTTGCACTTGCCTCCGTTCCATGTCCAAAGCCTTCTCTGCCCTTCTGTACCTGTCTGACATTTCCTTTCTTTCAGGTCTCAAGTCAAATGATACTTCCTAGGAATAATTCTTCCTCTTCCACACCCAGATGTTAATGTTTCTCAAGTCACAGCTACTTGTTATATATTTTTTTCTAGAACACTTATTAAATCCTGGAATTCTGATTGGACTTAATTTTGGTGCATCCTCCCCTGTGTCTAGCAAGTTATTCTACATTCTTAAGACCTAGAGGAATGTACAACACATGGGGTTTCTAGAACAGTGCTTTTCAAGTGTTAGTGTGTATATGAGTGTCTTAGTTAGGATTTCTATTGCTGAAAGAGACACCCTAATTGCAGCAACTTTTATAAAGGAAAACATTTAATTGGATCTGGTTTACAGTTCAGAAGTTTAGTCCATTTGCATCATGGCAGGAAGCATGGCAGCAAGCAGGAAATCAGTGCTGGAGGGGTAACTGACAGTTCTACATCTGGATCAGAGGCCAGCCAGAAGACTGCATATACTCCACACAGGGCATAGCTTGAGCCTTTAAGACCTGAAAGCCTTTCCCCATCGTGACACACTTCCTCTAACAAGGCCACACCTACTCCAATAAGGCTACACCTCCTAATAGTGGCACTTGAAATGTGCCTATGGGGGCCATTGTCATTTGAACCACCACAATGACTCACCTACGTATCTTGTTTAAAATGTAACAAGGTTGGAGATAGTACTTAAGATTTCTTTTGGCTAAGAAATCCCTGGGCAAAATGCTGATATGGGTTTGTGGACAACACCTTGAGCTGTGGGAGGTATGGTATATTAGGTGACCAGTTGGCAAAAGCTTTCAATGTAGGACAGGAAATAGGATGAAAGCTGAGGTTCTTTCAAAGGCTATTTGAGCCAGCTTGGGCCACAGATCAAAGAGAAAGAATTATCCATCCTTACAAGCCGCATCCAAGTCAAAAGGATAAGCACAGATTTTCCTGAGTCATTTAAGTGGTTTTGGCCAGAAACCACTGAACCAGATTCCCAATGAACAGAGGCTGGCAACATTTTTCATATTAAATTTGCTTTGAAGATGCTGACTCATCCACCAGGAGCCAAAGTGCTTCTGTTCTTATTCCATGTTCAATACTATTTCCCATCCTTTATGCATTCAGTTGCACAGATCTGGTCAATGACTTGCTTTGTCCCTTATTGTGGTGATCCTAAAAGACCCCATGCTTCTGCAGAGCCATAGGCTATTGATTTGATGTAGTATGGTACAGCCAATCCTAAAGCAGCATTCTGCCTCATAACTAACATGGAACAGAGGCAATAGAAACTCATAGTATACACAATGGTTATGCACTGTGACTGGGAAGTTGTGATTAGCACTTAATTTCTATGTGACCTTGAGCATGGCACATATGGTAATACTTACTGTTCTTCTTCATAAGTGGAATGAGGATAATACCCAACTCATAAGGCTGTGATAACTAAAAGAGACACAACATGTAAAGAACAGGACAGGGGTCAGAGCAAAACTGCACTGGAGAATATCATCTCTGTTGAAATTTACCTTACACTTCAGAATTTACAAGATGACTTTGAACATAATAGCAAACACAATTGTTTTAATGAAATACTTAAAAGGTATAAAAGGTTTAGGCAAAGCATTAAGTGTTGTTTTTGTTTCTCAAAAATTACAAAGTATGCATTAGAATCCCTATTTTAGAGCTAGAAAAAAAGAGTTAAAATTCTCCCAGCCCCCCCCCCACCTGCCGCACCACCCCTTTTTCGAGGTCATTCAATTGTAGTAAGGTTTTGAGCCCAGGTCTGATCGCCTTAAGACTCTATTTGGCTCTATGTTGTGCTGACTGGTTTTTCATACATTAAGTGGGCACTTAAGTCCTGGCTGCAAACTTTGAGATTTTTCCAAACAGAACACCAGCTCCATATACGTTTGCTCTCAGGGGGTGACAATTTGAGTTGAAGATCATCCCACAGAGTTCTCAGGTAATGTAACTTTTATCTGATAAGATTAATTTTCTTGTTTATTTGCTTATTTTGTAACTGTGTGATACCTGGTGTGACAGATTTTTGTCCCCACAAACATAATGGTTTTAAGCCTGGAGAATGTTTCTCAATGCCTTGCTTCCATTTGGATAGTCTTTGTTGTCTACTGACAATTAATAACCACTCAGCATTTAGGGATATAAGCCAATCATAGATTCTTGGTGGCAAGGATCCCAAAATAGCACAAAATGTCCAACTCTGCCTGCAGCAGCTGGGGCAATACCATGGCTCGGGGATGACTATGATATTTTAGGACAGGAATTGTGAGGCAGAATCACACTCACTTGAGTTTCCTTGGGGATCTCCCTGTGCCATGACTTTCAATAGCCTTGTAAGATGACATCTGAAATATGTTGTCCTGCGTGGGGACATCTGGAGAACTAGTACTCTCAGCCTTTGAAGTCATGTGACAAGTTTTTCTTGATACTCTATGATACAAGTGTGAAACTGAGAAATCTCCAAGCTCAAGCGAAAGAATTAGACTACTTCTAATTTTTAAAAATTATTTATTTACTATATATGAGGACACTGTAGCTGTCTTCAGACACTCCAGAAGAGGGCATCAGAATCCATTACAGATGGTTCTGAGCCACCATGTGGTTGCTGGGAATTGAACTCAGGACCTCCGGAAGAACAATTGGTACTCTTAACCACTGAGCCATCTTTCCAGTCCCTACTTCTAAATTTAATAAGCATGGCCACAGCACTGACAAATGTATAGAATGAGACATGCTACGGTGCCAGTCTTCAGAAAATACAGGTGTTTCAACTTTCAACTCTACAATTTCTGTATTCTGTGGCGTGTACCTCATGTAAAGAGTACTGACCACCTTACTAGAGGTCAAAAGCTTCTCTGATTCTCTCAAATACCATGACAATGAGAAAGAAAAACCTACCCAAGGAGGTCTTGAGCATCCCCATGCAGTGCACCTCTAAGGATGAACTTAGAAGGGACACTTTGGGGCTTTCCAACAGTACCTTGCTAGGTGAAAACCAAGACAGTCCTAAAGTGAGAAAAATTTTATTTTTTTAATTAAATATCTTCTTACAAAGTTCTTTTCTCAGTATTTACTCAGGCCTCAAAGCCCATTTAGGTAAAAGTCACTCTATGTTCTCTGGAACAATACCTAGACAAGACAGAGGACATGTTTCATCCACTCAGACAGTAGTGGAGTCAAGGACTTGGATCCAGTTCTTTCAGACAACCAAAGGTTCAATCTTCTTTGGATATGACTTAGTTTTAAATTCATTTTTATTATCCAAGTCTCTTTGTTTGAAGTAAAAACTATTAAAAAAAAAAAAAAAAAACCTCTAAAGTTGCCTGATGAGATAAGTCATGTCAGTTATAGGAACTACAGCCACAGGTGGATCCCAGAGCATGAATAGGAGCAGTAGTGCCTCTTTCATATTTTAGACTTCTCTGTTCCTCTATGTTCATTATTAAGTAGATATTCCACATGAGATAGATGATAGTCAGCTATCACCAGCTCCCCTCCTATGTCCAACCACTAAGTAAAGACAGTAGTATTCAGTTTCCTTTCGCTACAGGACATAGGCATCTGTTCTGTTCTTTCCTCTTTTGTCTGGACTTATGCATATGTGCTTTTAACTGAGGCCTTTATCATTGCATTCCCACCAACCATGGAGGAGCAGAGAGATGAAATCTGGTGATGTCTAAGTGGAGTCTTTACCACCAACTTGGATTGTACAGTGATAGCTGATTTCTTATGAGAATCTCAAGGTGAAGCATCCAGTGGAAATTTAACAGAACCCAAACAGGCAGAAACATCAGATGCTGAGTATGTCCTCATTTTGCAGATGTAAAATCTTGTAGCTGGCAAGAACAGATCTTTGTTCCATTTTTATCCATTCCTTCTCCCTGGCTCTCAGTGTTCTATGATTGCATCTGTTCCTCCTTCCTTAGAGGAAAAGAGTTGACAAATTTATTCATACTAAAGTGTGAGTCACTCAATCACCAGGAATCCTTGCATTCTAGCTTCTATAATGAGCATTTTCCTATTTGACTGATATCTGCTGAACACTTACCATGTGAAGGGTATATATATATATATATATATATATATATATATATATATATATATATATATATATTTGCAGTCATGGGTGAAATAAGACAACTATATCTTACATATTTTAGAAGATGTATTAATCTAATAAAAATAAGCCATTTCTATATTATAGGAAATATAAGGTTACCAGAGAGAAAAAAACCACTTAAGTATTTTCAAATTCAAGGAGCTCATATACTGAAACTCTTTTTTGTCTTCTGGGTTCCAGTGCCCTGAATCTGCTGGTGTGAATACCCAGAATTACTATTTTTATTTTGCTGATAGTTCAAGGATAAGAATTTGGTCAATGATTGAACCTGAGACAATTGTTCTGTAATAGATACATTTTCAAAGTCACTGAAACTCTTTGGACAGAGCAAAGTTCTGGGACAAACATGAACTGCCCTTCAAACCACTGTCCAATAGGTATTAATCTGCCCTTTCATAACCCACCCTTCTTTCTTAGATGGTCACATGACACATTATATAGCAGGTTTGCCTGGTACTTTGATTATATCCCCTTAGTGAGAATCTCATCACAATAAAGGCTGCCACTCTGAAAATCTTTACCTCTCTGAGTATGCTTCATATAGACTTTTGCAGGTCCAGATAGAAGGCTGGAGACTGAATGCCCTCAGTGAAACCCTAATTCATTGACAAGTACCAATCTCAAGCTCTTTCCACATCACAAGGACTCTCCTGTCATGTGATGCATTTGCCAGCACTATCTCTTAGAGCTCCCCAAAGATACTGAACTCCTCTGCCTGTCTAGAGTATTGGAAGGTGTATCTCATTGGCTTTCTTACCTATTCTGTCTTAAATCTCACTCTTCTACTAGTGATTTCTGTCCTGTTTCCATATAAATTACAGCATGCTAACCTTCGTCCAAAGGTCTTCTGCTTAGAAAGCCTAAAGTGAGTCCTCTTGTATGTTTGTTTGGACTGGTCATATACTGCTTCCATGTTTAACGTTGTTTTTTAAAAAAGAATGCTAACACTTGTATTCTAATATATTACCAACAACGAGGCTCCAAACAAGCGTCTAAAGGATTAAACTAAGGACTCCTCCATATCTATGACCTGAAAACTTGACCAAGTGCTCCTGCCTATCAATCAGGAGGTAGAGACTTTATTACTATATTATCTTCACCATCACTCTGATACATTCCATCAACCCAAATCATTCTGAAGAAGGCAGTGGGAAAGGAACAAGCTGATATTAAAATGTTATTGTGCTAAAACTGTCATAGAGAGTGCAAAGAATGTGTTTATTATGCAGAACGCATCAGCGCAAGAAGAGAACTTTTATTCCTAAGAAACAGACAGGAATGGAAAAGGCCCAGCAAAACCAAGGCAGACCTGGAGGTTTACACCACAAAGGGAGTGAGAAATGACCCAGGGGGATTTAATTCTGATGCTCAGTCTCCCCCTTCTTCATCTATTCTCAGATGTAACAAATCCTTCTGATGATAATTGCAATGTGTGTCTATTTATGGTGATCTGATGGGGGTGTGGAGCATCCTACTTTGGATTCTATTGATCACTCTCCATCCTGATTAATAGGCTTTCAGAAGAGCCAAGAAAGTAAACAGGAACTCCAATACTTTGCTCCTACAAAAGCAGAGAAAGACAAAAAAAAAAAAAATGTTGAATGAATGCATTTATTTCCAAGTTCTTTAATAATAAAGTTTTAATTAAAAAGAATAGAAATAAAATTCTATAAATGAATAGAAATAAAATTCAAATGAGTCTGGTGGATAACATGAATGAGGGAGGATGGGAGGGAGGGAGGGAGTTGGAGGGAGAGATTCCTATAGATTGATGTTTAGATGCTTTTCTCCATTGCTTCCTTGGGACTACCAGAAAGAAACTGCAGTTGGGAAGTCACCATAGTGTGGAAGAAAACACACTCTGCAATAACTCCTGAAAACAACTTTTTGTGCATTTTTAAATTTAGATTTATTTATTTTATTTTATGTGCATGAGTGTTTTATCTGCATGCATGAATAAGCATCACATATCACATACATGCTTGCTGCCCACAGAGTTCAGAAGAAGGCTTCAGATCTCCTGGCACTGGGTTGAGGGTGGTTGCAAGCAAAAGTATGAGCAGTGGTAACTGAACTCAAGCCCTCCACAAAAGTAACAAATGATCTTGACCACTGAGCCCTCTTTCCATCCCCCTTGTCTGTGTACTGTTTAGTGAAAGTAGAGACAGATTGCTACATCCCTGGAACTACCAATAGATACTTTTGAGATTATATCATGAAATTCATGGCCTCTGTTAGATGGTTTGTGTCCTACTGGGTCCCTCCACCACCATGAGCATAAGGCCATCCCTAACTGGCTTCAGAAAGTTATTAGTAACAATTTTATAAAAGAACTTTGAAATTTGGAGGAAAATAGGGTGGGGGCACTGGAGGATGGTGGTGGGAAGAAGTAACAGATTTGATTAAAAAAAAAACAGAAAAACAAAAACATTGTGTATATTTGGAATTTAAAAACCCTAAATACATTTAAATCAAGTAGTTAAATACAAACTAACTACTTGATTAGGGTGCTGAGTTGAAAACAACAGAAAATTTAGGTGCAAAGTAATTTGTTGATTGTTTAAATTAAAGGCAAGGCTGAAGAATTAAACTGAAGAAAGGCTACTAGATGCAGTGTCACTCTGTGGATCAGGATGCAGGATCCAATTGTCAAATCCATGAACTACCACACTCGGAGTGAATGGGTTTTGCTGCACTCATGTCATTTCATCAAAAGCCAGAAATGTGGAGACCAAGTAGTGAGTCATGTCACAGCCTGACATCTTAGTCAGAGACAGCAGAGTATGCAAAGGTAGAATCCAGTTGGGAAGAAACAAATTCTACAAAGACAAAGTGGGTGACTAGCAAAGACTGAATACTAGCCTGGAGGCCTTGAGGAAGAGATTATACCAAGAATATCCATGGGCCAGCACCTCTCAAGGAACTTGACATTTTGATGCTTTGTCTACGCTACCTTTTCCCAAAGCTTTAATAACACTTTCACCAACATTAATTCTTTTTATTTAGAAAGGTACCACTCTCCACCCATCTCTTCAGTAATCTCTACTTGAACCCCCTCTCTATACAGCCCTGTTCCCAAACTGAGGCACTGCTGTCCTCTTTTGGTTATTTATCCCTTCAAATTCTAAACAAAGGGGTAAGCCCATCAACCATCATACATACATAAAAGATTTAACTGGTAAGACTTCCAAAGCTGCACAGGAATGTGACCTACAAGCTGGCAACTGGACAGTAGATGCTCAGTGGTGTTCTACATCACTATTAATCTACATGCCCATGAACCGAGCAATATGAAACAAAATAGAATAAAGGTAATGCGAGGGCCCTTAGAAAACCAGTAGGGTTCCATTCCCATGTCGTTGAAGATAATAGAACACTCAAACACACTACTACCAATTGTATTTCCTTCACAAAACACCAATGAAGCATGACTGAGAAACTATAAATTATCCCCTTGGTCTTTAATGATTCTTTGAATATGAGAGTAAAGTCATTAACAAAGACATTAGAATAACTACTAGCTGGGGCATTCACTAAAACATCATAAATTTATTTGGTTGTTGTTTTGTTTCATATTAGAGAGTGCAGAATTCTGATTCATTGTTTCTATGTCTCCAACACAAGAATGCATTTTGTGATAAAGTGTTTCAAATTTGTAAAGCTTTCTGCATCCACTGAGGCAGGGTAGACTGGAAATGCCTTAGTCTGATACAGTCCTGGATTCCATGTTGAGCCTGGCATGACCTTATTTATTTAAGTCCTGTTCTCCTCATTTGGAAAATGGAGTAAGACAGTAGTTCCAAATGACAGCCTGTTCATGTATCTGGTTCTTTATAAAACTCAGTGCCTGTAAGCTATTGAAAACCCTTGGTGGCATTGGAAATTGATGTCCCTGGGCTTTATTGCCAGGTCTAGATATGACCATCTTACAATATCTAAAATGTAAATGTTAGGAAAGGAGGAATTTCTGAGAGATGTGCAGAGAGTAGGAACCAAACACCCTGAAATATAAATACAAGATTCTCAAGTGCTGCACACTGGGAAAGTAACTTGTTCCCACAATTCATAGTCATGACTTAGCAAAACTAAAAAAAAATTCTCTGGCATTAGCGTAAGCTCTGTTGCCACATAAATAACAGAGATAATTAACCCAAATGCACTAAGCATCTACTTCAGAATTGACAGATTAAGTGACTAGTATAAGAGTAAACTTCTAGAAGGAATGCTAAGGTACTGCTTTGTCTGTGGCAGAGGGAAAATTATATTTAAATCCACAACGAAGTAATTCAAATACCACAGCATCAAGATGCTGTCCAGGAACCTGCAATCCATGAAGCCACTTATGACAACCACATGGTATTAATTCTCAAGAGGATTAAGAGACTTATGATGACTGAAGCCACCCCATAATAGTCACCTAGTGTGCCCCAGGGAATACAGCAACGTTGTTGAAATAGAGGACATACCTGAAAAACAGATAAGAAACCCACAATGATCTACCCTTATTGGCTTAAAAAATGTGAGGAAGCCAGGCAGTGGTGGTGCACGCCTTTTGGGAGGGAGAGGCAGGCAGATTTCTGAGTTCAAGGCCAGCCTGGTCTACAGAGTGGGTTCCAGGACAGCCAGGGCTACACGGAGAAACTCTGTCTCAAAAAACCAAACCAAAAAAAAAAGATGTGAGAAAAACATTTCATTGTACATTCTGTGTACTGTGTGCATAGTAAAAGCTAGCTGATGACAAAGATTTGCAGGCAAGAATTTCTGCAGAAACCATTCTCCCAAATTTACAGCCATACATTACAAGTGCTAACTCCAGTGTGAGATTTCCTGTGATAAAGCCTGTGGTGGTGGAAATGTAGGATAATTTATAATGGCCCCAGGAAGATGTGTGACTCCAATTAAACAAAGAACTGAGAGATGTCAAATACATATTTCTCTCAAGGACTCTGCTTAGCCCAAGTGGCCCAGGAAATTCAGTTGAAGGGAAATATACTAGTTTTCAAGTCCTTTGCAATGCTACACAGGAATATCATTCCAATACTTCCCTTGATCCAATACTGAGTTATTTTAAGCACTTTGGGTATCATTAGGCAGAGTGATGATCAAGAGCCCCCACTGATAGACACTGCCCTTTCAGAGCGTGGGACACACAGGCTTCCTTGCATACTCAGCCTTTAAATTAACTCCTTTTCCTCCTCCTCCTCCTCCTCCTCCTCCTCCTCCTCCTCCTCCTCCTCCTCCTCCTCCTCCTCCTCCTCCTCCTCCTCCTCCTCCACTTCCTTCTCCTCCTTCTCCTCCTCTTCCCCTTCCTCCTCCCAGCAGTTCTGTAAGAAACAAAGCCTGCTGCGAAGTAGCACTTTATTACTATTATTACTATCACTCTAGTGTCCATTACTTCAGGCTACCAGAAGCCATAGCAAATGCGAACAATGTAGAGATACGTATTTATACAAGTACCCATTTGTCTGGGGGAGGGAACGATTCCCTGAGCAGCCAAAATGAAATTGCTGAGTTTATTCAGTGTGTCCCAAGAAAACTTTCATCTACTTGGAGCCAAACGTTCAATAGTGATTTGAAGGAGGGTTGTGTTCAGCCGGTAGTTATTTCCTTCCTTCTCTGCTCTATTTTTATTATTATTTTAAGTTAGCATACAAAGGGCTGTATATTTAGCTGTGGAATTTTCACACACATATGGCATTCTTCAGTTTTACTGACTTCTCCCTTTTGCCCTCTTAACCTCCAATCATACTAGCTTCCAATTCTCTTTAGACATTCCATTGCCCTCTCTGGTTCTGCCTCCCTTTCCCTGTAAATGTCTTCCTTTCCTCTCTCTTGTCTGCTTTCTATTTCTCTGTCTCTCTCTGTCTCTGTCTCTCTCTGTCTCTGTCTCTCTCTGTTTCTCTATCTCTGTCTCTCCCTGTCTCTCTCTCATGTGCATATGTGCACATATGTGTGCATGTGCGTGCACACATACACACATACACTTCTATATGCAAATGAATATAGCCATTTGAATCTAGATTTCACACTTGTCTTTCTGCCTCTGGTTCATGTTGCTCAGTGATCTCCAGGTTCATCAATATTCTGCAAATACAATCATTTCATTCCGTTTTTTTTTTTTTTTTTTTTTTTTGGTTTTTTGAGGCAGGGTTTCTCTGTGTAGCCCTGGCTGTCCTGGAACTCACTTTGTAGACCAGGCTGGCCTCGAACTCAGAAATCCACCTGCCTCTGCCTCCCGAGTGCTGGGATTAAAGGCGTGCGCCACCACGCCCGGCTCATTCTGTTTTTTAAAGTTGAATAAAATCCAATTCTACATAAGAAAACACTTTTCTTATAGATTCACCTGTTGGTGGACAAGTAGACTGGCTACTGTTGATAGTGTGGCAGTGAACATAGGTATCCAGGTACCACTGGACTGGGCTGACTTAGTCCTTTGGGTATGTGCTCAGGAGTAGCATAACAAGTTATATGGTGATTCCATTTTTAATGTTTTGAGGCACCCTTGCACTGACTTCCACAGTGGCTATCTCAGCTTGAGAAGTCATCTACAGTGCAAAGTTGCCAGCAGTTGCTATCTGTTTTCCTGGTGATAACCTTCCATTCTGGCTTTCATCCTAGCTGTGTGACTTATCCAATACAATATGGCCCTGAAGCAGGAGGCAGCCTCTCCTGTGTATGTATGGCTGCGTTGCTTTCTTCCTCACCTTAGTTCTGTAATGGAACATTCACAGGGAGGCTCTGGTCCAAGAACACAGCGAAGGTGACCCACCTGTACCCTCAAATGACCAACCAATGTTCAAGCTTGTACAGGCCTACTCTAGTTTAACATCAGCTCTGTGATCTAAAACACACACACACACACACACACACACACACACACACACACACACCAAACAAACCAAACAAATGAAAACCCCAAAGCTTTAACAATGCATGCTACTAGGCACTAGTCTGAGAAAAAATTTACTGTGCAATGTATTGAAAAATAATCTTTAAAATTTTGAACAAAAGTTAGTGCACAAATGTCAATATCTCTGTTTGAGTTGAGTCCCCACTTCATAGCAGGAAATGAAGTAAAGTCTTAACATTTGGGATTTATTTAAATTCATAGATGACATGAAGAGATGAGTGTTATTCCCCTAGCAAAACTGTCTAGTGACAGTTTTTTCTAAAGGCACCCAATTGGGAAGTGCCAGATGAGACTGAACCTAGTGGCTGCTGCTGCTGCTGCTGCTGCTGCTGCTGCTGCTGCTGCTGCTGCTGCTGCTGTTGCTTCTGCTGCTGCGGTGGCTGCTGCTGCTGCTCCTCTCTGGTGAATCTATAAGAAAAGTGTTTTCTTATATAGAATTGGATTTTATTCAACTTTTAAAAACAGAATGAAATGATTGTATTTGCAGAATAATGATGAAACTGGAGATCACTGAGTTAAATAACATGAACCAGAGGCAGAAAGACAAGTATGGAATCTAGATTCAAATGGCTATATTCATTTGCATATAGGCGTGTGTGTGTGTGTGTGTGTGTGTGTGTGTGTGTGTGTGTGTGTGTGTGTTCCTGCGCGCGCACGTGCACGCACTGGAGTGCGTTGCTGATACTCCTTGAAGTCAGTGTGGAAAGGGCAGAGCTGCTATTCTGCTCTGCCCCTATCCTGAATTCAGTTGTTCTACATTAATAATTGTATGCCAGGCATGATGGTGCGGGCCTGTAATTCCACCTTGGAGAAGCTAAAGGCAGGAGTATTGCAAGTTTCAGGCCAGTGGGCTGCAAGTGAGATCCTATTTCAACCAATGTATAAATTCATATTTTCACATATGACAGTATGTATATATCTAATTACTTATTGATAACTTACAGCATACTACTCATAGAGTCTGCTGTACAACATTCTACACATATAGTAGAAGCTGTTTTATTAGTGTACTGGTTTCATCACACAGATACATTTTTTTATTTCAAACAGAAAAGGCTAGTCTCTATAATGCTTTTTCTTGAAAAAGAACAAATAATGTGGCTCTGTGAAGAATAGACTTAATGTATCTGAAGGAGGCTACCTGTAATCATTTATTTTAAATAAAGGATTTCTACCTAGTAACATCTCAAAAGCTTAGTTTCATTATCAGTACAAATAAACTCATTTGGAAAAGAAATTGATCTACTCTATCAACTTTCTTAACAATGGCTGTTATTTTCCAAATCTTTTGTATTCTAAGCTTGATTTAAGTACAAAACCAAAATGTAAATCCCCTCTCTCCCTCCCTTATTCCTCTTTCCTTTTCTAACACAGGAGATTATTAAATAAATTCCACAAGGGTTTTAGGTAGTCCTATTATCATACACAGCAACATCCTAGCCTATACAAAGAAGACTTTCTTTCCTGATGAACAATTTCTTAATGTTTTTTAACTCTTAGAAGGGATGTTTCCTGACCAACTATTATATACTGTAAACAAATACTGAAAAATTTAGCATCTCCTGATAGGAAGCCTTTGCTCTGCATTTAAGGAAATCTTGAAAAGTGTAATATCCCTGGTTGTATAGTTGGCTATGTTCACAGGGACTTAGAGTCAAGTTCTACTGAAGGGCTTATGTTCCCTAATCCTCATTAAAGCCATTCGATAAGTGAGGCGCAGTAGAATGTGCTCAGTGCTGGAGGCAAAGCCATTGGGAATAGGCTGCTGCCCTGCCCATCGCTTAGTTCTCATTTCCAGAAGACAAGATGCCATATTGCTTAAGCAGATTACTAAGAGATTTGGTTTGGATCCAAGGCTTTCTCTTGCTTCATCTGCTGCCATGAAAACTCTTTTGCTTCTGCCCTGACTGAAGCATCAGGAGAGCCTTGTCAGAACCATCCTTATGACCCTCTGGGCCTTGACAGTCATGAAGCCAAAATATAATACACCTTTATTCTTTATAAACCACACAGGCTTAGATACTCTCTCATAGCAGCAGAAAATGAACTAAGACACAAGCCAGCTTTTTCTGTTAGCTAGATGAAAATCAGGAAGGTGATAAAAGTTGTGAATACCCATCAGGGACATTCCTGTGAAACACACAAGAAAAAAGTCCTGGGTGAGTCAGTGGGAGGATGGTGGAGAGATGAATAGCACAAACATGTGGCAGGCACCCTAGCTCATCTACCACTCCTAACCTGCTAACAGAATTCTAACTCTTCAAGGTAATCATTTTAAAGAAGTCAGAGCCGGGTGTGGTGGTGCACGCCTTTAATCCCAGCACTCGGGAGGCAGAGGCAGGCGGATTTGTGAGTTCAAGGCCAGCCTGGTCTACAAAGTGAGTTCCAGGACAGCCAGGTCTATACAGAGAAACCCTGTCTTGAAAAAACAAACAAACAAACAGAATTAAGTCAGAACTGATGAAAACAAATCATGGCAGTCCCATCATCCTTTGCCAGCAGCTACAAGTAGTCATGTAACCATGACCTGACCAGTGTGAGTCAGGGGAAATCTGAAATGACTTCTGGGAAAGATTTCTCTTCCTGCTCAAAAGGAATAGTCTCCTAAGGGAAGCACTTTTCATCTTACACAATGACTGGGTGGGGTCAACACACCCATAGAAGATGCTTGTATGGAGCTCCATAGAGTGGAAATGCCCACCTACAGATGCCTTGTCAAGAAAGCCATAACTCAGCCAGGAAGTGGTGGTGCACACCTTTAATCTCGGCACTTGGGAGGCAGAGGCAGGTGGATTTCTGAGTTCGAGGCCAACTTGGACTACAAAGTGAGTTCCAGGACAGCCAGGGCTACCCAGAGAAACCCTGTCTCAAAAGAATCAAAACCAAAAAAAAAAAAAAAAACCAAACAAACAACCAGGAAAGCCATAACTGTGTTGGTTAACATTAGTGTTCAATGTGGTAGACTCTCACCTGGGAGATCAGCTCTAGGCATTCTGTTACTTACGTTGGGAAAACCCACCCTGCATGTGGACAGCATCATGCCATGGGCTGGGGTCCCAGGCTGAATAAGAAGAAAAGCACTTAGGGAAGCAGCAGCATTCAGTCAGTCTAGCCTAGACTGGCACTCATTGTTGCCTGCCTGCCCACAGATACACTGTGGCCAGCTGCCTCAAGCTTCTGCTGCTGTGACTTCTCTCCCCCAATGACCTTCCCTTGAAATGTGAGACAAAACCCATCTTTCCTTCTTTAAATTGCTTTGCTTTGCGCAGGTACTTTGTCGTGGCAATGTGTAAAGCAGTGATCACAGTATCCCGGTGGATTAAGCTCTTTTCATTGGAACATATCTCTGAGGGTTCTGTGTCCTAGCTAAGGCAGCTAACCTGTAGCTTCCACTGACAAACACATACACATGTATGCATGCTGGGCTGTAACAATTTTCAAGATGCTGGGATAGGGATTAAAAAACAACAAACAAACAAAAGAACCAAACACTTGATTTTTAAAATACTAGCAACTAAATCATTATTATTCTTATGACATTGCACATATCCAAAAAAATCATACCTCAGACCAGTTCTGCAAACTGCAGTCTTGAAGCTATTTGCACCCTCTACCTTTTTTTTCTTTCCTTTTTTTTTTTTTATTTTAAAAAGTAGCAGTTATCTGAAACCTTCAAAGGGACAATTGACAGGCAGTATCTCTGTGAGCAGAGTCCTATAGATATGAGAAGCAGATTGGCCTGCCAGACTCCAGAAGAAAAGGAAATCCTTAGATTTGAAAAGGAAGTTGAATTGCTTGGTCAAGAGAGTATTGAGTCTGGGCATTTCCATGGGCCTGCTTTTCCATCTGATTGTTATTCCTTTGATAAGATCTCAGAAACTGATTGCTGAGCTCTCTGTAGCTCCATCAAAGACAGCCACACTGAGTGTTTGTCAATAATCAGACAAGGGACTTTCTTTCTCTCTCTCTCTTTTTTTTTTTTTTTTTTTTTTGGTTTTTTGAGACAGGGTTTCTCTGTATAGCCCTGGCTGTCCTGGAACTCACTTTGTAGACCAGGCTGACCTTCTCATTTTTATGGGTTCCTTCTATGCCTTCCAATATTTCTCCAGAATGAAATTACAGCAGCAGTAATGGTGACACCAATAAGAGCAGCATCAGCCTCCATCAAGTCAACACTGAGGAATACTTCTGTTTTGGTGTTACTATAGGGCAGTACACTTTTCCATCCCTGAGAAACCAACGGAACCATTGATGCTACTGTAGAAACATTCCCTTCTCTATCCCTGTGACACCAAAGGAACCATTGGTACTACAACAGGACACTTCCATTCTTTATCTCTTATGATACGGATGGAATCGTAAATCCTAAGGCCATGGCAACCATACTGGAGGGAACATGACACTCAATTAACATGTGGTGCCCTTTTACAAGAGCTGATAGGAGACCCAACATTCTAAGCCATAAAAAGAACGCTCTGAAGTACAACATACTTCTAACATCTGCACGTATTAAACCTCCCTGCGAAGGAAGACAAGGAACTTTTAAGCCATCCACAGTGAGGACAATAAGATAGCCCAGAAAATAACACTTAAATTCCTGACACTGGACCAGTGAGATGAATTAACCTGAGTTCGTTCTCTGGAACTCAAATGGTGATAGTAGAGAATGAATACTCGTGAATTGTCATATTAACTCCACCTGTTCACTGTGACACACACCAGTGCAAATATGTACACACATCAATCAATCAATCCGATATCCAACTGTACCTGAAGTAAGCTCACCTCCTCTAAGATATTCCAACGAAATAAGACCACAAATCCCCCAAACAAACTAGCTCTTCTCAAGTGAAGCACTATCTCAGAGAGTACTTCTGTGAGTAGGAGAATACAAGCATCCGTGTGTTGAAGACATGCAGCAAATAGATATAGCTCTTATTGGATGTATTTATTGGATGGTGGACAGGTGACTAGATCCCATCTGGCCTGCTAGAAAACTCCCAAGGGGAAGAAGAGAGAACACCTTTGGAACCAATGAAAAACTATGTAAATTGCAAACAGAAGACAAGTAGCCTAGGAAAATTTGTAAAACCAGTTTCCTTATTCTTACCAAGTGCCATTATTTTTTAAATTATATTTTTATTTCATGATCTTTCCCTTTATCTCTTACTAGCTCATGTACTGCAGGCACAAAAGGCATTGCCCCCAGGGCTGATGCTCTATAGACAGGTTCTCACAGGGTAAGACAAACCTGGTTGGCATTTTTGGTCAATTTTCTTGCCCACTTACAACAGATCCCAGGAGGAGCAGATGCCTCCTCTGTTCTGAACTCAGGTTAAGGATCTGAGGACTTTGGAGTTTCATCTTTGTCCACACCCGCTGTGATGGTCAACTAAGTCACTGAAGGCCCAGGAGCCTCAACTTTCTTGGTACGGGGCTCTTGGTGAGGTCATAAAGATATACTGTGTGTCTCAATGATTAGGGCAGCATTGGACTCCTGTGTGAGCTGACTTGAGAGCTGTTGACCACTTGATTTCTCTCCCATCGTTCTTGCTGTCAGAATTGCTTGAAAACATCTCTTAGTGTTGTGATGGTGGTGATGTTTATTTTGTTCCTATGTCAAGGCTTTCTTTCTCTGAGCATGTTTTATTTGTTTGCTTTACAGAACAGTGTGAAGAGCACCACTTACCACACTTGTACCAAGTTCCTGCACTGTCTCCAGAGCTTCTTTGACATTTAGCTGTCTGATAGGAACTTCAGACATAACACAGACAAAACAATGCTCTTGTAGTCTTGCATAGTCTCAGTACCCCTCTTGCCTTAGTCACACTCTCTGAGGATATGACACCACCATCCATCCACAGACTGAGTTATTTTTATCCTCTTGTTCATTTCCCATACCAAAGTTGTTTGAAGTTCCAGCTAGCCCTCTACCCTAGTATATTGCATAAACCACATGCAGCCTTTCTACTAAAACACCCAACACACATTATCCACCTCAGAGCTGCCCTGGGTTGGTTGTCAGGATGACATTTCTGATGAGGCAGACGTGATTTCAGAAGAGATGATTTTTCTCCTTGAACACTTCCAAGATCTTACTCAGTGAAGGCAAAATTGTCACAAGTTAAAAAGTCTAAGCTGGCATCATGAATTGTTTTTATTTTCAGTGTAGGACAAAGTCCAGGAATCATTGAGAACCAGAAACTGGAGTGGCCAGCTAGAAAAGAGGAAGCTGCTGTCACCTAGCACCAGGTTTCAGACTGCAGTGGCCTGTTCAAGAGGAGAGCTGGCTTCACCTGGCACTGGATCATAGACTGTAGTGGCCTGCTGTAGGGAAGAGGACTGTTGCCACCTGTCACCAGGTCACATCTTATTCACAGAACATCAGTCTTTTAGGGTTATTTTCCCCACTGCTGTGCTGTATCGCTGGAAGGGAAACCAGGCAGTGAGAAGCTGAAGGGAAAGCTGGTGAATTAATTAGAGTCTTGAAAGTTCAGTTAGTCACTGCCTAAAGCCCTGTAGAAGAAGCAATTAATCTCAGGTTTCTGCTGCTCCTACAAAACAAGAGAATCCCAGTTACTGAGTGACTAAATACGGAATTTCAGGTTGGCCTTATAGGACAGGAAGATCCCAGTGAACCATATAGAGTTAACTTTTTCTAGATCAAAAATAAAATATTAGTTTTGTTATTAACTTAATAACTGTTCATTATGCATTATATTCTAGTCACCTCACTAAATATGTTGTGTGCATGTAAGAAGTACTTAGCTAAGTTAAAGATATCAACAACTGCTTATAGTAATTATCATAACCAATAATGCAGCCCTTAATCTCATAATAATGCCATAATTACCATTCCATTTCACAGACAGAACAACTGAGTATAAAAAAGTCTAACTTACCCAGATCCATTGACCAGTGAAAGGCAGGTATACCATAACCAGCATCGTATCTCTCACATTGAAATCCACACTTAGCGATCTGTTGAGTGACTGCCATGCACTAGACATAAAGAATACATGAGATCTAACTTGTATCAAAGTGGGAGAAAGGTGACAATTACTCACATTTAAAGAAAAGGAAACATCCTACAGGAGGCCAAGGGTACCAAAGCCAGGCAGTGGAAGGCAAAACTGGAATTTATAATCATACATGTTGATTCTATGGGGGAAAGGGGGTCAGGTGGTTTCCTAAGACTGTGCTTAGAGTTTCTTTAAACAAACCAAACACCATCTTCTTTATTTCCTGGGTACCATATTATTTGTGTTATTTTCACAAGTATACAATGTCTCCATTAACCAGCACATAGCTCAGGACTGGAAGAGAAGACCTAAGTCCTAATTCTATTTTAGATAAAATGATTCAAAGGTTCCAGTTGACCAGTGAACTTCCAAGAGAACATTGCTCCTCCTTCCATGCTCTCCAGAAACCAGGGCCCCAAGGTTGGGTGGATGACTCACCAAAACTTCCTTAAATAAATAGATCTTCCTGAAACTGTCAGCCAACACAGAGAAACTTGGTACAGACAGTAAACCAAATAGAAGTCAATTAATCTATATTAGGACTGCGGGGATGAGTCAACTCTGAGGATCCCCAACCCTTTGTCTCAATTAGTCCAAATTTTAAACCATTTAAACTCAAGGCACCCACATCCTCCCATATATATTCTGCTTTCTTCCTCCTAACTGGCTTTATGTTCTCTACCCACTGGAGTCTAACAGTAGCCCTCTGACTGAGTATCTCCCCCTCTTCTGTATGGACAGAGGCTTATAGTTTCCAATATTATACTTCTGTTAGCCTTTTTTGAATACCATTCTCAATAAAGAAGACTAGAGTTAGGCACAGTGGCAAAAGATGAAGACAAACATGGATTGAAATAATTCTTTACATCCTGAATTAATGTATGGAATTTCAGATATTTTGTACAGATGTTTATTCTATTTTAGTCATCTTAATGTAGAGGTCAAAAGTACAAACCTTAAAGTCAGGAAGAAATGAGTTTAAATTCTGACCCTGCCACTTGTTAGCTCGGTACACAGCTAGTCTTATTTAAAATATTTTCCTTCAGTTCCAGTCGGCACCAGCCTCATGCCACCTTGGGCTCAACACAGTGGACAGTCCCACAGTCCCCAGAGGACTCTCCACACCACAGGCATCCTAGCACACCCAGGTCCTTAGGATAATTGAGGAGAGTCTGCCTCCAGAGAGGGCTCTGACCCTGGGACTCAGGTAAGAGAGCCATCTTGTATCCCCGGTCTCTCAGAGACCAGTCCACTCAGGACTGGACCACAGAAGCAACAGAGCTTCTTAGACAGGGTCCATCCGGGTCTTCATCCTCAACCAGGAGGCAGAGCTGAGACCTAGAAATCTGAGCACCTTTCCTGCAAGAGGAGAGCTTGCCTGCAGAGTTCTCTGACCACTGGGACTCAGGAGAGAGGGGACTCCCAGGAGTGAAGACAGAGGCTAACAAAATCACAGGAGGAACAAGATCCAGCCAAAGACAGCTAGAACATCTGACACAAGAGATTACCAGATGGCGAAAGGCAAACATAAGAATCTTACTAACAGAAACCAAACCACTGGGCATCATCAGAACCCAGTACGCTCAACATAGCGAGTCCCGGATACCCCAACACATCTGAAAAGCAAGAGTCAGATTTAAAATCATATCTCATGATGCTGGTAGAGGATTTTAAGAAGGATATTAATAACTCACTTAAAGGAATACAGGAGAACACTGCTAAACAGGTAGAAGTCCTTAGAGAATTACAGGAAAACACTGATAAACAGGTAGAAGTCCTTAAAGAGGAAATAAAAAAATCCCTTAAAGAATTACAGGAAAACAGAACCAAACAGGTGATAGAATTGAACAAAACCATACAAGATCTAAATATGGAAGTAGAAACAATAAAGAAAACACAAAGGGAGACAACTTTGGAGATAGAAATCTTGGAAAGAAATCAGGAACCATAGATGGGAGCATCAACAACAGAATACAAGAGATGGAAGAGAGAATCTCAGGAAGATTCCATAGACAACATGAACATAACAATCAAAGAAAATGTACAACGGAAAAAGATCCTAACTCAAAACATCCAGGAAATCCAGGACACAATGAGAAGACCAAACCTACGGATAGTAGGTGTAGATGAGAATGAAGATTTTCAACTTAAAGGCCAGTAAATATCTCCAACAAAATTATAGAAGAAAATTTCCTTAACCTAAAGAAAGTGATGCCCATGATCATACAAAAAGCCTATAGGACTCTAAATTGACTGGACCAGAAAAGAAATTCCTCCCAACCTATAATAATCAGAACAACAAATGCAATAAATAAAGACAGAATATTAAAAGCAGTAAGGAAAAAAGGTCAAGTAACATATAAAACCAGACCTATTAGAATTACACCAGATTTCTCACCAGAAAATAAGAAAGCCAGATGATCTTGGACAGATGTTATACAGAACCTAAGAGAACACAAATGCCAGTCCAGGCTACTATACCCAGCAAAACTCTCAATTACCATAGATGGAGAAACCAAGGTATTCCATGACAAAACAAAATTCACACAATATCTTTTCATGAACCCAGCCCTTCAAAGAATAATAAAGGGAAAACTCCAACACAAGGATGGACATTATGCCCTAGAAAAGGCAAGAAAGTAATCCTTCAACAAATCTAAAAGAAAACAGCCCCTAGATCAGAAGCTCAACTCTAACAACAAAAATAACAGAAAGAAATAATTACTTTTACTTAATATCTCTTAATATCAATGGACTCAATTCCCCAATAAAAAGAAATAGACTAACAAACTGGCTACATAAACAGCACCCAGCATTTTGCTGCATATAGGAAATATACCTCAGGGACAAAGAAAGACAATACCTCTGAGTAAAAGGCTGGAAACCAATTTTCCAAGCAAAAAGTCCAAAGAAACAATTGGAGTAGCCATTCTAATATCGAATAAAATTGACTTCCAATCCAAAGTTATCAAAAAACACAAGGAGGGACACTTCATATTTACCAAAGGTAAAATCTTACAAGATGAAATCTAAATTCTGAATATCTATGCTCCAGATGCAAGGGCAACCACATTCATAAGGAATGTAGTAGAGCTAAAACCACACAATGCACCTCAGACAATAATAGTGGGAGAGTTCAACACCACACTCTCATCAATGGACAGATCCTGAAATCACAAACTAACCAGAGACACATTGAAAGTAACAGAAGTTATGAAACAAATGGATTTAACAGATATCTATAGAACATTTTATCCTAAAACAAAAGGATATACCTTCTTCTCAGCACTTCATGGTACCTTCTCCAAAATTGACCATATAATTGGTCACAAAACAGGCCTCAACAGATACAAAAATATTGAAATTATCCCATGAAACCTATCAGATCACCATGGACTAAGGCCAATCTTCAATAGCAGCATAAATAATAGAAAGCCAACATTCATGTGGAAACTGGACAACACTCTACTCAGTGATAACTTGGTCAAGGAAAAAATAAATAAAGACATTAAAGACTTGAAGAGTTTAATGGATTTGAAGCTACAACATACTGAAACTTATGGGACACAATGAAAGCATTCCTAAGAATAAAACTCATATCTCTGAGTGCTGTGAAAAAGAAACTAAAGAGAGCATACACTAGCAGCTTGACAGCACACCTAAAAGCTCTAGAGCAAAAGGAAGCAAATTCACTCTAGAGGAGAAGTTGGCAGGAAGCAATGAAACTTAGGGCTGAAATCAACCAAGTAGAAACAAAAAGAACTATTCAAAGAATCAAACAACCCAGAAGCTGGGTCTTTGAGAAAATCAAAAAGATAGATAAACCCTTAGCCAGACTAACTAGAGGGCACAGGGACAGCATCCTAATTAACAAAATCAGAAATGAAAAGGGAGACATAACAACAGAACCTGAGGAAATCCAAAACATCATCAGATCCTACTACAAAAGGCTATACTCAATTAAATTGGAAAACCTAGATGAAATGGACAACTTCCTAGACAGATACCAGGTATCAAAGTTAAATCAGGATCAGATTAACCATCTAAATTGTCCAATTTCCCCTAAAGAAATAGAAGCAGTCATTAATAGTCTCTCAACCAAAGAAAGCCCAGGACCAGGTAGGTTTAGTGCAGAGTTTTTTCAGACCTTCAAAGAAGACCTATCTCCAATTCTCCTCAAACTATTCCACAAAATAGAAACAGAAGGTACTCTACCCAATTTATTCTATGAAGCCACAATTACTCTGATTCCTAAACGACAGAAATATCCAAGAAAGAAAGAGAACTTCAGACAAATTTTTCTTATGAGTATTGATGAAAAAAAAATTTAGCAAACTGAATCCAAGAACACATCAAAATGATCATCCATCATGATCAAGTATGCTTCATCCCAGGGATTCAGGGAAGGTTCAATATATGGAAATCCATCAATGTAATCCACTATATCAACAAACTCAAAGACAAAAACCACATGATCATCTTGTTAGATGCTGAGAAAGCAGTTGACAAATTCCAATACCCCTTCATGATAAAAGTTTTGGAAAATCAGGAATTCAAGGCCCATACCTAAAAATACTAAAAAGCAATATACATCAAACCAGTAGCCAAAATCAAACTAAATGGAGAGAAAGTTGAAGCAATCCCACTATGCTGCCCACTTTCTCCCTACCTATTCAATATCGTACTTGAAGTCCTAGCCAGAGCAATTCGACAACAAAAGGAGAGCAAAGGGATACAAATTGGAAAGGAAGAAGTCAAAATATTACTATTTGCAAATGATATAATAGTGTATATAAGTGACCTTAAAAATTCCACCAGAGAACTCCTAAACCTGATAAACAGCTTCAGTACAGTAGCTGGATATAAAATTAAATCAAACAAATCAATGGGCTTTCTCTACACAAAGGATAAATGGGCTGAGAAAGAAATTAGGGAAATAAGACCCTTCACATTAGTCACAAATAATATAGAATACCTTGGTGTGACTCTAATAAATTGAAAGATCTTAATGATAAGAACTTCAAGTCTCTAAAGAAAGAAATCAAAGATGTCAGAAGATGGAAATATCGCTGGTGAGTTTTGACGGGGATCGCATTGAATCTGTAATTGATTTCAACAAGATAGCCGTTTTTACTATATTAATCCGGCCAATCCATGAGCATGGGAGATCTTTCCAGCTTCTTTTTGTTTTTTGTTTGTTTTATTTGTTTGCTTGTTTTTGTTTTTCGAGACAGGGCCACTCTGGATAGCCCTGGCTGTCCTGTAACTCACTTTGTAGACCAGGCTGGCCTCAAACTCAGAAATTCACCTGCCTCTGCATCCTGAGTGCTAGGATTAAAGACATGCACCATTTTCAACAAATGGTGCTGGCTCAATTGGAGGTGAGCATGTAGAAGAATGCAAATTGATCCATTCTTATCTCCTTGTACAAAACTCAAGTCTGCTATGCACATCCTAGTGAAGTGACTTGGCAGGCTGAGAGGCCTGGAAGCCCTCACGAGTCAGAGAGATTCAAAAGAAACTCATTCTCCTTGGAAGGCATTCTCATAACCCCTATCCTCATACCCTATCCCGCATTAGTCTGGTGTATGGATCCACATGCTCTCTTTCAGTATTATTTTATTATAAGTGCCTTTAAAGATTGAATTCTGACCTAGCTAAGCCTTCCAGTGTTCCAAAGTCCTAGAAAATCCTTGAATACATTAGGAATCTAGAGACAGGGAAACTAATTATAAAGAACAGAGCTGGAATAGCTCAGGGCTAGTCTGCAGAGTAACCACCCAAAACAAGGGAATTCACAATGACCCAACTAATAGATGGGTTTACCTTTTAATAGTTAGGGAATCCCACTGAGACAGGAATCTTCACTATAGCCAGGTATAGCAGACTACATTGCAGATTAGAAGCAAGTTGTTGAATTCTTCTGACAAATGGAGATTCCCCACAGATACTTAAAATAATAGCCAAGTTACACTCATGTAAGAATTTACCTAGGCCTAGTAAATGGGGGGTGGTGGTGGTGGTGGTAATACATTATTCATGAGAAGGTCTGCTAGAGCAGAACCCCCTGGTGCTAGCTTTCACAAGGCTCAAAGTAATAGCACAAATTGTGACTAGGGTGTGAAATCCTTACCTGTCATTAACTGACCCTAGGCAGAGCTGCTTTATCTTTACTGTAAATATTATCTGGTTCCTGTAAGTCTTTTTGAAGTCATTCCTTTGTTTTGTGTCAGGTAACTTCAATGTACTTTGCCTGCCTGCTGTGACATCTTACCCCTTTGTTTTCTGTATTATATAAGACTGGTGTTCACTTTGTGAAACTACATTCAGATTCTACACACACTCTTGCCTGTAGTCTCTGTTTGTCACCCCACTTTTACCTTATTCTTGCCAACTTGCCTCCAGAGACCCTATCCTCACAGACAGGGGACCAAAAGAGTCTGCAGAACAAGTCTAAGTGGATCAAGGACATCCACATAAACCCAGAGACACTAAAACTTAAAGAGGTGAAAGTCAGGGAAAAGCCTCGAAGACATGGGTACAGGGGAAAAATTCCTTCACAGAACAGCAATGGCTTGTGCTGTAAGATCAAGAATCAACAAATGGGACCTCATAAAATTGTAAAGCTTCTGTAAGGCAAAAGTCACTGTCAATAAGACAAAAAGTCTACCAACAGATTGGGAAAGGATCTTTACCAATCTTAAATCAGAGAGGGGACTAATATCCAATATATATAAAGAATTCTAGAAGATGGACTCCAGAAAATCAAGTAACCCCATTAAAAATGGGACAAAAAGTTAAACAAAGAATTCTCAACTGAGGAATATTGAATGGCTGAGAAAAATGTACAACATCCTTAATCATCAGGGAAATGCAAATCAAAACAACCCTGAGATTCCACCTCACACCAGTCAGAATGCCTAAGATTAAATATTAGGGTGACAGCAGATGCTGGCAAGGATATGGAGAAAGAGGAACAGTCCTCCATTGCTAGTGGGATTGCAAGCTGGTAGAACTACTCTGGAATTCAGTTTGGCAGTTCCTCAGAAAATTGGACATAATTCTACTGGAAGGTCCAGCAATACCACTCCTGGGCATATACCCAGAAGATGCTCCAACATGTAGCAAGGACACATGTTCCACTATGTTCATGGCACCCTTACTTATAATAGCAAGAAGCTGGAAAGAACCCAGATGTTCCTCAACAGGGGAATGGATAAAGAAAATGTGGTACATTTATACAATGGAGTACTAATCAGCTATTTAAAATAATACATTTATGAAATTCTTGGGCAAATGGATGGATCTGGAGGATATCATCCTGAGTGAGGTAACCCAATCAAAAAGAAAACACTTGATATGCACTCACTGATAAGTGAATATTAGCCCAGAAATTTAGACTATCAAAGATACAATTTGCAAAATACATGAAACTCAAGAAGAAGGAAGACTAAAGTGTGGATACTTCATTCCTCCTTAGAATGGAGAACAAAATACCCATGGAGGGAGTTACAGGGAGAAAGTTTGTAGCTCAGACAGAAGGAAGGACAATTCAGAGACTGTGCCACCCTGGGATCCATCCCATAAACAGTCTCCAAACCCAGACATTATTGCATATGCCAGCAAGATTTTGCTGACAGGACCCTGATATAGCTGTCTCTTGTGAGGCTATGCCAGTGCCTGGCAAACACAGAAGTGGATACTCACAGTCACCTATTGGATGGAACACAGGGCCCCCAGTGGTGGAGCTAGAGAAAGTACCCAAGGAGCTGAAGGGGTCTGCAACCCTATAGGAGGAACAATAATATGTACTGACCAGTACCTCCAGAGCTCATGACTTTAGCTGCACATGTAGCAGAAGATGGCCTAGTTGGCCATCATTAGGAGGAGAGGTCCTTGGTCTTTGGAGGATTATATGCCCCAGTACAGGGGAATGCCAGGGCCGGGAAGTAGGAGTTTGTTGGTTGGGTAGCAGGGCAGGGGAGAGTATAGGGGACTTTTGGTGTAGCATTTGAAATGTAAATGAAGAAAATATCTAAGAAAAAAACAGAAAGAAACCAAATAATGTGGGAAGTACAGAATCCTTGTTAGATTAAGGCAATATGTGTGGTTCTCATACCTACTGCACTAAATGCCATATGTAACTAGAAATACCTAGTTACATATGACTGCAAAACCTTAAGATGAACAATTTATTATTTTTTTCCTTTATGACAGTGGAAATTCAATCTTTTATAACCTCAATGTTTTTTACTTTTCAGTATAGTAGCCCTTCATACATTCTCTGATATATTGCATGCACTCATGACTTATGACATCAATGTATTATGATGAGCTTACTAGGATGTAGTTATTAAAGTTTAAAAAACAAAAAATACTTTGCTTCTTCACCTATAAAATAAAACTGACATCAATTTCTGGTTGTTAGGTCCTTGGACAATATCTAGTACCCCCTAACTACTTGGTGAATGCTATGCAGTGTCTTCATTATTATCTAATTATTAGCCTCTAATCTTAGGACTATAAGTAAAAGAAAATGAGTGTAAACATGTCTGAAGAAAAAATTATATAAATATGAATATTAAAATGAAAATCAAGGACACACATAACTTACATGTTAGAGAGTAACTGGGTTCACATATAACTGGCTCAGAATCTTTTTTTTTTTTCAACTTTTATTAGATATTTTCTTCATTTACATTTCAAGTGTTATCCAGAAAGTTCCCTATATCCTCCCCCCTCCCGGCCCTGCTACCCTACCCACCCGCTCCCACCCCCTGGCCCCTGCGTTCCCCTGTATTGGGGCATATAAAGTCTGCATAACCAAGGGGCCTCTCTTCCCACTGATGGTCAACTAGGCCATCCTCTTCTATATATGCAGCTAGAGACACGAGCCCAGGGGGTACTAGTTAGTTCATGGTTATTCTTCCACCTATAGGGTTGAAGACCCCTTTAGCTCCTTGGGTACTTTCTCTAGCTCCTTCTNAATTAGCAAGTTCATCTGGAATAACAAAAAACCGAGACTGGCTCAGAATCTTAACATGGTGACTGACCTTTTACCTGTGGAAAGAGAATGACCCTTCCCAGTTGTTCAGAACAATTAGATATTTCACATACTAAAAGTCACACCTATCCATTTCTTTAGTGATGATGGCTCTTGCCAGGCCTGGTCTGTGGTCTCTTTCCATCTCAGAGACAATAGAGCAAAACAACTGGGTTCCCATGATCTGAGAATAGGAGAAAAATGATTTCATAGAATTATCATCAGATAACATCATCAGAGCCAAGAGGAATGACATAATTTTCCCTCCAGGTCCCCAGGACTTAGGTTTGGTATGTGAAGCACAGCACATGTCCATCATGTGGAGATCTGATATCTGTGCTGGGGAGATGGCTCAGTGGGTGAGGTGCTTGCTGTGTAAGTATGAGGACCTGAGTTCAGTTCCCCAAAACCCATAAAGAAATGGACATGGCAGAGTGTGTCTATAAGTCAGTGTTCCTCAGTAAACTATAGGAAGGAGACAGGAGAATTCCTAGAAGAAGCTCCCTGGTCAGCTAGCCCGGCCTATGCTGTACTGAACAGCAAAAGAGAACCTGCTTCCAACAAGGTAGAAGGTAGGGACCTATGTAGCAACTCTTTTCTCTATCCTCCACACATTGTGGCATACATGTACTGTATACACCTGTGTGTGCATGTGCGTGTGCGCGCATGTGCACACACACACACACACACACACACACACAAAGCCACATGAGAAGTATTTTTTTAAGAGACATCAGACATTTTTGAAGGTGTTGTCACATCTTGCTTAAGCTGCCAAGCATTCTGATTCGTTCTCAATATTATGGGTCTTGCTTTTCCTTTGGTGTCTTTGGCCATAAGCCAGGTAGAACAAAAGGAGCAGAAGTAGACAGGCAGTGTTCAGATGGCTATGAGTATGACAGAAGGAATTCTGGAGAGCTCTGAGGTGAGACAACTCTACGGTATTGTTCCAGGGCTAAGGTTTACAAGTGCTTCTAGGAGTATGGGTGGAAAAGACTGGTCATAACACAGAACCTAATTATCATGTGGGTGGGAGCTAGAGCAGGACTCATGTGTTGAGTAATGCAGCATTTGCAGAGAGCTCTGCACAAGGTTATTTATCAGACAAGGCCAGGTACCTGTGCTCAGGGACACTCTCCAGACAAGGTCAGGCAGAGAAAGGGGAGCCCCACTGACAAAAGGATTCTTCTATTTTGTACCAAGCTAGGAGAGCCATCTGGACATGGGGAATTGCCACCTTAATAGCAGGGTTCTTCAACACAGCACAGTAAGTAGAGTGACTGCCTATATGTGAGGTATGACTGCCCTAATACAAGATGGCTTCTACAGCAGAGGATGGCCTAGTGGGCCATCAATGGGAGGACAGGCCCTTGGTCTTGTGAAGATCATATGCCCTAGTACATGGGAATGCCAGGGCCAGGAAGTGGGAGTGGGTGGGTTGGGGAGCAGGGTGGGGAGAGGGTATAGAGGGCTTTGGGGATAGCATTTGAAATGTAAATGAAGAAGATATCTAATAAAAAAAAAGATGGCTTCTACAGATCCGTTAGAACTATTGACGATATAGTAACGTCTGAAGAGACAGCTTCCCCTTAGGGAGAAAAGTTATAACCTGTTTCCTATCACATTTTTAATGAATCCTAAACCATTTTACAGACAATGAAACTGAAGGGTTAAAAAAATATATCCAATAAGAAAACTCTGGGGCCATGAGCGTGGCCTGGTTGTATCTCTAATCCACATCTGTCCAGTTTCAAAGACCATGCTATTCTTACAATGAGTTGTCACCTTTCTCAGTGGGAGCCGTGAATAACTTCCTCTTTTTTCTTTTGCTACCTTTTCAATATTTGAAAGGCTTTGTGAAGAAGGTGGAATGGTCCTGAAAGCCTCTGATGGGCTCCACAGAGGTGTGCAGCCTTTTGTAATGACACTGAGTACAGGTTGAAAGGCGATTTTATAATAGCTGAGGCACTGCCACTTCCAACAGCTGCTCTCTTCAAACAAACGCCTCACTCCTTCTGCACTCAAGGGTGGGTGTTTTCAATACTGAAGGGGAAAACCCTTTCAGCCATTTGAGTCAAGCAAGTACATGAAAGCAGACACGCACGGACGGGCTGTTCACAAGGAGACTGTCTGCTGTGCCTCTTTTCACTGTGGAAATCCCCTCTGTTGTACTCTGCTGGAAGAAGATAGTTCTGCTGTGGTCTGTAAGAGGTTTTATAGCTCTTTATTTCAACTTTAGTCTGTAAACACAATGTTCCTAGGCATTTTGGCATCATCTTGGGCAATCTTCCAGATTAGAAGTATTCCCACTCTGGAGCTGTCACCGATGGTGGTTTATAAGAGACAACTACAATCCTGAAAGGTCTCAAACACGCTCTAACTCATGAGCATCCCATGAGCTAATATTTTTAAGGCTATTAGCTAAGATGTGAGATTTGGAGCTAAGTTTCCTTCTTCTGAAACGAGGAATGTCCCAGAAAGTGCCCTGTTACAGTTCTCACTCATGGAGTCAGCAGAAGGGCTGGGCAGTACACCCCTAATAGTATAGGTATCCTGCTTTCTTTGAGTCTCACATCTTTCTTTTTCTGTTTGCCTCTTACTATACATATTTTTTTCAAACTCCCAAATGTATGTTATGCAATACAAAGACACACTTATGATCACGGAAATATGCATGCCTAAGAGCCAGTTTGCTATATCAGTAGCCAACGAGTTCACTGTTAGTTAGAGCTCACAGTTTATGTGAAATGATAAACCTCTAGCCTTTTCTCCTAAGCTTACAGTCAACAAGAGTGGTAAAGAGAATTAAAATTTTCTCTTGTTGGGCTGGAAAGATGGCTCAGCTATTAAGGAGTACCATTGCTCTTGCAGAGGACCCCAGGTTGGTTTCCAGCAAAAAATATGGCAGCTTACAACCATCTGTGCCCCCAGTTCCAGGGCATCCAGTACCCTCTTCTGATCTCCAAGGGCTCAAGGCAGGCATTTGGTACCCATGCTTGATATGCAGTTAAAACACTCATAAACCCAGAATATAATAAATTCATCATTTAAAATAATCTTAATTTCCCCCTATTCTTTCTTCATCTTAAAGCAACCCGTGAAGAGCAGAAACTGACTTACAGTGAACACAAGTCTGTAAACAGACATTAGTAACTGAAACAAACAGATATTAATTGAAAGAGAACAGCATAAATGGGTGTGTTAAGTCCTTCAGGTGAGGAGGTTTCTTCTGACGATACTAGATGTGCAGGAAGTGGTTAAGTTTTATCTTCTTTATGAACAGTTCTGAGACAAAGGTTAGCACTGAATGTAGTGGAGTGAAATCAGTAAGCAACACTGAAGAAAAAAGGAATGATATCCAGGCAGGGAGAGAGCTAACACAGAGCATCCACAATCAGGTGGCCTTGTGGGCAGCCAGTGACCCCAGGAGGCACTGCAGAGCCTACTCCAAGCCTCTAAACACAGAGACCTGCGTAGTTCTGTCGGTAAACCTGTCTCATTTCTGTGGCTGCAGAAAACCCTCAGAGCTGCAGGATTTTAGCTCAGATGCATTACAGCTGTGCACATAGGCATTCCTGAATGTCTACTGTAGTAAAGCATCTCATGCTGGACCAGCCATCCCATACCCTGCTGTCCCCATCTGTATAATCCTCTTCATTTTAGTGCAGGCTGAACCTTGTGTCTTGCTTATAAGGACAGAATGTGGCAGAGTGATTGGATGTCATTTCTAGGATTGCATTTTTTTCTCTTTATTAGATATTTTCTTCATTTACATTTCAAATGTTATCCAGAAACTTCCCCTTACCCTCCCGCATCCCCGCCCTGCTCCCCTACCCACCCCCTCCCACGTCATGGCCCTGGCGTTCCCCTGTACTGGGGCATATAAAGTCTGTATGACCAAGGGGCCTCTCCTCCCAATGATGGCCAACTAGGCCATCTTCTTAGGATTGCATTTTTAAAAAACAGTCTTGCCACCGTTCAAGCTGGGAAAAACTGGCTGTCCTATGAGCAGTAGGGAGTAGCTCCTGTAATATGGCAATTGCCTGATGTCCACAGATGATAAAGACATCAATGACATTAACCCTGTAAATGAACCTAAGTGTGGATCTATCTGCTTCAATTCAGCCCTGTGATGACTGCAGCTCAGAGGGAGATGGCTGGCCTCTAGCCTGTAGGGACCCTGAGCTGGAAGTGGTTAGTAATATCAGGTCTAGATTCTTGACCTATAGAAACTGGAATGTCTATACACATAGATACACACACACACATACAAGTACATATACACGCATATAATCATAATTATACATGATATATATACATGTACACATAGTTTTACAAATGTTTATTTTAATTTACTCTAAGAAAACACTCTTGCTATAGGCAGCTGAAGATGTTACAATAGGAATTTATGATAGGTATCTATGACAGATACCCTAGTATCTACATGTTTCAACAGCAATAGAAAAAGTCACCATCATTTCAGATACAAGGCACAGCTTGCTTTATGGAAGATTTAATTTTTCCTAATTTTAATTATTGCATACATTCATTTTGATAATATAACTCTCTACCCCAACTTTTCTAAGATCCATATCCTTTCCCTACCCACTCAGCTTTTTTAATGTCCCATTTAGGACTGAACCATCTACAATCTTATTCTCTGCACCATGGTCAGGTGGGGGCTCCAGGTCAATTACTATACCCTGTGAACAGAATCTTCTCTGATGAAGATCTAGAGATGCAAACATCTGTTCCAGTCACAATAGCCAGAAAAATGAAAACAGCTATGTTACCATCACTTGGTGAGTGGATAATGAAAATGTTATATATTCATACAATGGAATATTAGTTAGCTCTTATGAAAAAGAACAATCATAAAATTTGAGGTAAAATGAATGGAGTTAGGAAAAATTATTCTAAGAGAGAGAACCCAAGTCCAGAAAGAAACACAGCACATTTCCTTTTATTTGTGGATTTTAGCTTTACATCTTCAGACATCTAAAGGGGCCAGGACATTTTCCAGATTTTTTTAACTCCACCTGCAACAAAAGGACCTGTTTTTAGAACCTTTGCTTTCAGCTCATCAGGTTCTTTGTGATTCTTTCTGTTTCTGATTGACAGCCTTGTCTTATAACCCATCTCCTTGGCTTGCTTGAGGGACTTCTTGCCACCTGCCACATAATACAGTACATGAGGAACATAGAGATAAAACTGGCCAAGGATATGGTAGTAAACGCATGTATACACTTATATACTATATTATGGATGTGTGATTTAACCTGATATTGGAAAGATATGTTTATAAATAGGAGTACATTTATTTTATTCTAACTTTTTCATTTTAAGGTAGGTTGGTCCAGGCTGGCCTAAAGCTTATGATTTAGTGAAGGTTAGGTTTGAACTCCTGATCCTCCTGCTTTCACTTCCCAAGTAGCAGGAGCAGGTATGAGACATCACACCTAACAACCAGCAGTATATTTCTAGCATCACTGCATTATAAAGACCAGATGTTTTATACTTTAGTAATAAATAAGGAGAAATATCTAACTTGTCTTTATTACCAAGGGGCACTGCCAATAGTGAAGATTGTTTTATTTTTTCCATGTACCTATTGTATGCTATTGTATACATGTACACACTCCATGATATAGATGATATTAAAGTGCATTATATAATATATACAACCTAGAAACCACAAATGAGAGAAAACATATTTGTCTGTCTGAGACTGGTATAATTCTCTTAATTTGATTTTTTCCAGTTTCATTTCTTTTCTTACAAATGACAAAAATCTACTGCCTATAGTTTCCAAGTAACTTTCAGAGAAAAAAATTGAAATTGATCAATGGAGAATTTGTCCAGTGTTTACATTCTTCTAATTGAATTCACTGAGCCCAATTTACCATCTAGAACAGTGACTCACTTACTGGGCACAGCTACAGAAGGTGTAATCTGAACAAATATATTTAAACAGAGGTGGGATTCAGTCAAGTGCAAATCAATTAACTTTACACAATTGATTCCTGACTCCCAGGTTTATCGTGTTTGTCAAAGCTATTGACTGAAACTCTCAGCTCCCCTATGTTTATTCCAAAAGTAACTAAAGTTATCAAAATACATACTAAATGGCACAACATCTGTGTACATTTGATCCTGAAGTACAATTTGAAAAGTATAAATTAAGGACCACTGGGGAATCTGGTGTGTGTGTGTGTGTGTGTGTGTGTGTGTGTGTGTGTGTGTGTATGTTCATGAATGTGTGCTCAAGTATGCCCATACACATGTGTGTACATGTACATGTTCAGAGAACAACATTGGCTGTCATTCCTCAGGTACCTTCTAACATTTTATTTGAGATGGAGTCTTTTATTTGCCTGAAGCTCCTGCCACTAGGTTAGACTATATAGTCAACAAGCTCCTATTGAGCCACTTGTCTCCATATCCCATCTGTCTTTGTTAAAATTATAAGCATACACACCCAGCTTGTTGGTGGGTCCTAGAGGTCAGATGTTTCCAGCCACAATATGTGTTTCCTAACTTAGCACATGGCCTTCATAGAATATCTCTGACCCAGTACAAGACCTACCATTCTTCCTTGCCCTCAAAGATTGTACTTTGAAAGCCAAGTTATTTTGTTGTGGAATGTGCTAAGTCTGGGGCTCTCCTCTTCACTCTATGAAAGGAGAGACTCAATTCTTATAGTTTGGAGGATGGCCAAGCACAAGACACTTGATACTTGACAGAAGACTGACAGTACTATGCTACTCCACGTACTTATCAGTCACAGGAGGCCATAAGAGACACTGGGAGGCCGACTTTGTGCTATGACCTTTGATCATTGTATGAGTATAAATTGGTTTGTCTGAATACTTGTTTATTAGGAAACTGAAACCCAGTATTCAAGTATAGTCAGGGATTGTAGCTGGTCCATTTTATGAGAGAGGTTTAAGCAAGGGATACTTGTGTAAAGAAGGAAAATAGGGAAGATAAATGTGCCAAAGTCTGCCTGCTTACCCCAACCATTCAAGGGGCCTAAGGAGTCTCCCTTCAGAGTTCATCTTGAAATGTTAATATGATAGGTAGAGACTGTAACTAAGGAAGGCATGAAGTAGTCTATGTGCCCTTAACTTCAAGATTGGTGCAATAGTTACAAAAGGATGTACATGTTGTTTATGTGAATTAATTTCCAGAAGCCCCTTGCAATGTAACAAATCTGATCGATGGGTTTGTAGCAGGTCAACAGGTCATAAAGAATATTAAAATTTGTCATACCCTAGGACCATAAAGCAGCCTCGTTTCCAAAACCAGTTAGTACATAGAATTTAAGCACACATCGTAGAGGACTGTACCTGGTGGGACAAAAGAGTATAGCACATTTCTTTTATCAGGTCTCTCTCCTTAATTCATCTCATAATATAAGGAGAGATGAGCTTCAGTACTGCTCCAAGAAAACAGATGTCCTTAATTGGGGTAAGACACACCTTGATTATATGGCCAAAGAAACAGGGATCCAGAGAAGTATAGTATTGCTAATTGGCACCTTGAACAATATTCTGTCTGGACACTGGACAACCTGCTTAGAGGAACATGGTGTCAATGTGGGGTAATTTAATCAGAGTTCTGGTTGACCTCTACCTTCCAAACATGTCACAACAAGTAAGCAATTTTAAATCTTGGAGCCTTGTGAAGAAAGACTTGGAAAAGTAATATTATGTTTTTTACTGTCATGGATATAAACCAAAAAAGAGTAAAATGTCTACAGCTAACATAGTTGACTTAGAGTTGTTGCCTGGTGTGTGCACAACTTTGAACTCACTATACATAGATTCTCCCTTAGGAACATGAGTGCCATAAATAAAACATGGTAGAATGCCCCAGTAACCATGAATTCACAAAGCTATATCACTAGGAAGGCACTCGGGCACTCTATTAGAACATGGAAACAGTAATCATTTCTCTTATAACACTGATACTTTCATCCCACGTCTTTGAAGATCACTCACAGAGTGGTATAATGAACACTTATTTGATTTGAATTATTTGAGTCTAAATGTGTCTAGAACTAGAAAGCAAAGGCAGCTGATATGTTGATGGGTAGTTAGATAGATCGCAATGGATCCAGAATCTTAAGAGCTCAAATACTTTTTATAGCTCTGTAACATTCTTGCAGTTTGCTTCCAGAGAATTAAAAATTTCCCATCAGTGAGTGTGCCTACTATGCTATGTGTTGGGCACATTGCTAGGTTCCAAGAGCACAGAAGAAAGGTATTCTGCTAACCTCGTTCAGTTTCAACCTTAGAGAACAAGTATAGAGGCTATAAAAATGATGAAATAAAGAAATGAGGCTGGAAAGGTGGCTTGGTGATTAAATGCACAGAATCCACATAGCAACTCCAGTTCAAGAAGATCCAATACCCAGTGTCTTCTGGTCTCTGAAGTTAGTACACACAAGCAATGCATAATTCATGGATTCATTCAAAACACTCAGACACATAAAATGAAAAATAATTAAATACAATTTTATTGAGAAAGAATTGATAAATGAATATTTGTTAAAGATCAGAGAAAGAGGACTAGTGGGCAGGGAGTTGCAGTTTAAGAAAGGTTGGCCAAGAAAGACTTTTATGAGCAGGTGACATTTAAACAAAGACATGAAAAACTGAAGAGATAAAGCATGTGCTTGGCTTAAGCAACAGTAAATACAAAGGCCCTAGAGAAGCTGTAGTGTTGGATTTCAGGCAGAGCAGAGAGATCAGTGTGGTTGAGGAAAAGGGCCTGGAGTGGGGTGGTTACGGAATAGGCCATGAATAAACAGCAACAGTTCACTATGAGGGCGTGTGCAAGCCTAAGGAAAACACTGTGAAGGCTTGATGGGATTGTATGAGGACTCTGACATCTGCACCAAGGATGGAAAAGGTTGTGACAGAGTGAAATGATCTCACACTGATTGTATCAAGCAGGGATTTACTGTAGAAGTAGCATGATATACCCACCAGAGAAGACTACCTGGATATGAGTTCAAGCAGACTGACTATACCAGGTGCTTATGACCCAGTGCAGGTCAAAACCCTTCTCAGGTTGTCTTTTAAGCATGAAATCATGTCCTGTGTTGACCCATCTCAGTTACCAAGAACAGTTAGCCAGAAGCAAAACTATAGAAGCCAAAAATTAAGGTTAGTAGGTTTAGGGAATTTCCCCTAACTATGGACTTGGATGGAGTAGGTTCTTATTTTGGCAAGTCTTGCTGCCTGTGCACTGGTTTCCAAGTACCGACAGGTACTTCAATCATGACCTCAGTTGTGCTGAGGTACCTGTTACCGAAGAGAGAGAAACAAGTTTGGCTTATTGCTTCCTGATACTGATCATCCAGTATTGAGCATGGACTGACCTTGTAGTTTGGGCTTCAAGTTAGACCAGTCATTGGTTAGACACTCCCACAAACTCCAGCTCATCTTGAGGAGAGGACAGGCTGTAGATTGAAGGTTTTCTGGTTGGGTTGGTGTCTCAGTCACACTCCTGAGAGTCTAGCCTAATCACTGAAGATATCCTGTTCAGGGTCCCTTTCCTCCAATACTAGGAGTCCTCACTAGGATCACCTTAGAGGTTCCAGGAAGTGTCCCCTGCACTATTTCCTCATTGACTCCCTAAATGCTCATCTATTCTAGTCCTCTCCCTTCATACTCTCTTCCTAGATCCTTCCCTCCTATACCCCATCCCTCCTGTTATCATACCTACTGCCACCAGTCCACCAACAAAATACTTTCTAGTTTTCCTTCCCTGGGAGATCCATGTACAGCATCCCTCCTGCTGGCCTCAGCCCTTCCTCTTTATCTAACCCCAGAGGGGTCTATCGATTGTTGAGTGACTGTCCTTTACTTAAGAGCTAATAGGCATTTATAAGTGAGTACATATCATGCTTGTCTTTCTGGGTCTGCATTGCCTCACTCAGGATGATTTTTCCTAGTTTCATCCATTTGCTTGCAAGTTTCCTGATGCCATTTTTTTTCTAACAGCTGAGTAATATTTCACTGTATAAATGTACATTTCTTTATCTATTTTTCAGTTGAGAACATCTAGGTTGTTTCCAGTGTCTGTCTATTATGATTATTGCTGCTATAAACATAGTTGAACCAGTGTCCTTGTGGCAGGGAAATGAAAATGAAATATTCTCTCTTACACATGTCTGAATAACCAAAATCAATAACACAAATGACAGCTCACCCTAGAGTGATATGGAGCAAAGAGGAAGACTTTTCCATTGCTGGTGGGAGTGCAAACTCATATAGCCACTATGGAAATCAATACTGTGTCTCTTCAGAAAACTGGAATTGATTTAACCTAAGATCCAGTTATTCCACTCTTGGCATATACCCAAAAGACACTTCATCTGTCAATCTCTTAAGTCTGACATCTGTGTGACATCCAGGTAGAAGTTTCCAAGTAAGAGTTGTTTGGGACTCTGGATGTCAGGACATGGGTTGGCAAGAGATTTAAATTTGAGGAGCAGGACAAGAGTACAGAGAATTCCAGAGCTCTGGCAAAACTGAGAGACCAGCACTAATGCTTGTATTTGTGTGTCTATTATGATCTATGGAGATCTTAGGGCTTAGAGTCTCCCTCAAAATGCATTCTCCCCTAAATCACTTGTCTGCAGGGGCAGAAACAGGTACAGGCCCAGATGGGCAGCCTAGCTGATAAAGCATGGCTCTTGGGAAAGACAAGGGTGAATTCTAAGTACCTGTGCTCATTCTCTGCAGCCTGTGGTAGCTCTATACCACCATAACTTAACTCCCCTCACTCAGAGCCCAGGGCAGGACACTTGTTAGTTTGAGGTATTGAAATCCAGAAGAACCACCTGCTAGTTTAGCACTCTATTGCTCCCCTGTGGTGCTTAGGGCTGCTTGGAATTCTGAGTATTTTTCCACTAGTGGATGTGGTAAGAAAAACTCCTTCCTAAGGTGACTCAGCTGCTCTGGTCTCCTGCCAAACTCATGTTCAAGAGGGAGAAGGGGGAGGCTCCAGAGGGTGTGGGTTGGGTGTGGGTGATGGTGCCTGCAGAAGTGGGGTTCTCTGCTTTGGGGCTTCCACTTTTACCAGCCAGCCACACCATGACACCCGCATCCCTGCAGCAAGTGTGAGTGACAAGCTGAGCAGAGAGAAGGGAAGTGTCACCAGGGACATCCTGAACCTAGGCTCTTCACCATGGCTAAAAGCCCCCCAGAGTCAGCATCTCAGAGTACTAGGTTCTATCTGACAGCTCCAGAAAGGAGATCTTTTACAGTCTTCCTTTGCCTTGCTTTCTCTGGTAGAGAACAAAAGGCTTATGACAATAGCCAGTTAGCACTCCTAGGCAAAGAAACACTGTCTGGCAAGGAAAAGGCAGAACATGATCCTTGATAAGTCATTTGTCCTGTACATAGCTTCCTTGTATGTAGAATAGTTGGAGCCAGGAGCCAGGTTGAATTTTGTATGAAAAATATAGAACATGTAGATGTCAGATGACAACTTAGGTGACTGTCCTCACTTTCCAGCTTGTTTGAGATAGAATCTCTTATTGTCCAGGGCTTCGTGTTTCCTGGTAGCTGGTTTGCACACTTCCTGGAATTCTCTCTTTACCTCCTCCTATCTCACAGTAGGATCATTGTAGTTGCAGATATATGTGGCTGTCCCTGCTGTGCATGGTTTCTGTCAGTTCAAACTCAGATATTTATGCTTGCCCTGCAAGTACTTATCCACTAATACATGGCATCAGTCCAGATGCTTTTTTGTCCTACAAAAGAAAGGCCAGTATGTTACCTGCCTAAGAAAATTTGACACGTTGACCTTGACATGTATGTTACCACATTATCTCAAATCCCCAGAGTATGTAACTGCTGTCAGAAATAGTGCATATCTCAGGTTAAGACCACCTGCCCAGGAGCCATAGTGAATGTATAATCTTCCTGGCTGTGACTTCCCACTGTCCCTGTCATCTCCAGAACTCTGAGCCACACTCTTTCTACATCCAAAGTAAAGAATAATTTTTTTACCAGAAATGGGAACAATGTTTCTGTATTTATAAATCCAAAAGAGGCAGACACATCTGCTCATATTTACACCAGTTCTGTTTCGGCTGCACAATTACATATGCTATTTTGATGAAACTTTATCTTAATTTCATTACCAGCCCGAGTAATCATGTGAAAATTGCCTGATAGCCAAGTAACCAGGAAAAAGTGAGATTTAGCCTTTTTGTTTTGTTTCTTATTTTAGGCTCACAATTGCAATGAGATATTTCGATCTTTACCTTTCTAAATTGAAGTCAAAATAATACATTTTCAAGCTATTTTTCAGTGTCTGTGTTAGGAGCAAATGATGGCTGAGTTTACCTTAAAGAAGCGGTCATTGTTGGTCATGGAGTATTGACAAGTCCAGGCAGAACTGAGGCCAGAGGTGTAGCTCAGTGCTAGGATATTTGCATGACAAGCCTGAGGTCTTGGGTTCCAGTCCCAGCAACACACACACACACACACACACACACACACACACACACACACACATCAAATAAAAATAGAAAAGAAAGAAGGTGCATTTGAGATGAGATACGCCATAGAAAAATAGCTCTGGATCTGCATCTATACTAGGTAGTGAGTTAGCAGTAACATGCCCCTCTAATTAGCTAACTGTACTACTTTAGGCAAAAGAGCACACACACAGCTCTTCTGAGCTCTATTCCCTTACACAATGGTCAGCTGCATTTCATACCAGTAACTCTCATCCCTCAGCAATCATCAGTCATGCCTGGAGGAGCAGAGCTTCACCTGGGCTGCTCCTGCTTTGTTGAAGATCACATTTGGTAGGTTTGGATTGCCCTGGGAATATGTATTGGTTGGAACTTTTCCAGTAGACACCTGTTGCTTGTTTGGGGACTGCTTTTCATCTTATGTATGCTATATAATGACAATATCCTCTGTACCTGAATAGTCCCATGGAAAAATACATGAGAACATTCAGGTAACTGACAGTATACCACTTATAGTATACCACTTTTTCAGTGTTCAGATTCTCAGGGTTATTCTCTGGAAGAATGGTCTCTAGATCCCTCTCAGAGAATTAGTACTTTCTCGACAATATATCCACACAATATATTCCCATTGCTCTAGCACCTACATAGTATCAGATACCTTCAAGTTAAGGACCTAGGTTAGAGACTCAGATTTAACCAGCAACTAATACTAACCATAATGCCAAGCACCCACTGTGGGTTGGGTAATGTGCCAAGACTGTCCTGAATCATTTCCCTCGCCCTCCACACTAACACAATGAGGTGGTGCTTTTATTATTCTCATTTGATGGAAGAAGAAGCAAACCTCTTTGAAGATCAAAGAACAAGTGAATGATGACCCAGGGCTCATGTGCATCAAGGTCCAAAGCCCCTGTTCATTTACTGTGCCTTACAAACTCTTGATGATGCTGCCATCAGTACAAAAGAAATGACAAAGCCCAGAGAGAAGTTCCTCTAACACAGAACAGCTGGGCAGATTATATCCAATTGCAAGCCACACTGAGCAGTGGCTCCCTGACGCTCTCCATTTCCCTTTTCTCAGCAGAACACAAGATTCCAGAGTGTTCCTGTTCCTTTCACTCACTTCCTCCTCTACACACTCTGATAGACAGATTCTTAGAAATCTCCATAATTTAATCACAGTGATTACCTTCTCTTTAGTCATTTTTCTCTGTCTCCTCTCACAGCTGCTGGTATTTCAAGAAAGAAAATATGACTTCTGTTTCCTTTTATATTTCTGTTAGGAAGACTTTGGGAAGATGGGCATGTTTGTCTTGTCTGTAATGCTACCATTTTTAGGAGGAAACCCATGAATTCAAAAGAAAGAACAGCAGGAACATTCGGATTTAAGATTTTTTTTTTTCCAAAAAGAGAATGGACAAGATTCCACGGAAGGCACCAGAATGTTTCCAACCCATTTGTGTATTTGATAAATTTCTTTGAGTACAAAGAGCACGAGCTTTTGATATGTTTATTAGACCACTGTGGAGGAAAGAAGCATTGGTCAGCTAGCAACACGGACTGATGTACAGCCCTGATAGCTATATGTGGAGATCTATCAGTTGCAGAGAGCTCAAATCAACAGAGGCCTAAGCACATCAAAGGGCGGGGAAGCTTTTACCAAGAGAAAATTTAGCTGGTGAGATGGGATCAAGACTGTGCCAGGCAGAGACATCAGTATATGTTCTTTGGAAGAAGATCTAAAAAAAAAAGGAGAGTAGAAAATGATCAGTGTAAGACTACTGAGGAAAAATATCCAGGACAAAGGAATATGTGTGGGTGGTACCTCAGTGAGGTACTGTACTAGCCTGAATTCAAGCCCCAACATCAACATAAAAAATAGTATGACCATGTGTACTTCTAATCCTATGGCTGAGAAGGCAGAAATGGGAAGACCTCTCAGGCTCACTGGCTACACATACACACACACACACACACACACACACACACACACACACACACAAGAATACCTCCCCCCAGACACACACTGTCTCTATAAGACACACACAAACTAGGCTAGGTTCAACCATGTAGAGAGTTGGTAGATTTAAATTTATTTGTATGACTCTGAAGAGTTAATCAGGAGGATGATTGGTGGAGAGTAAAACTGTAAAAGAATAGCTCCAACAGCACTGACATTTGAATGATGCTACTGTAGAAAGAAAATGCCCATTATCTTGGCTTTTGGAAAAGACTGATCAAGCCGTGTGGGCTATTTTGTTTTTGGAAAGGCAGATTGTATGTAGATTTCAGTGAAGTGACCTCAAAGATGTTAATTCTCAAGCTCCTTACACCGAGTTTGCCCATGGATGGATAATTATAATATTACATTCTTAACAAAGAAGACATAGCCTCTTAAATTCCTGAGACTTAAAAATACCTCAGCATGAATTATCTGTTTCTTTCGGTGATCAGATCTCTCAAGAGCATCTTCTCCTTAGCATCTCTACATTCACACAACCCTTCTAACATCCATAAAAACAACTGTAAGTGTATGTATGTGAGTGTGTGCATGTGTGTACCTGTGTGTTTGGGTATATGTGTAAGTCTGCTTGTGAGTATGCATGTGAGTGTGTATATGTGTTTTGGTGCATGTGTGTATGCATGTGTATACATATGAGTTTTTGTGCATATGTGCCAGTGTGCATTTGTGTGTGTGTGTGTGTGTGTGTGTGTGTGTGTGTGTGTATATGCATGTATATAAATGTTCACACATGTGCACACATGTGGGCTGGGGGCAGAAGACAGCTTTCAGCCTCCTTCCTGAGGAGCCATCACCTCATATTTGAAACAGGGTCTCTCTCATTGACCTGGGGCTCAAGAAAGTGAGCCCAGTTAGTTTGTGAGTTCTAGGGACATGCCTGCATCTGCCCTCCAAGTACTTGGATTACAACAGCAAGTAACACCAATAGATCCAGGTTTTTCACAAGTGGATTCTGAGAATCAAACTCAAGACAGATTTGACACATTCTCTACAGGAATGGATTATTGCCTGGTGTATGTAATTCTGGTCAAAAGCCCATTACTATGGAAGACACAGGCTCTAGGGTAGAACCTGTGATTGCTATTTTGCTAAATGGACAAGCTGTAAAATCTCCTTATAATTTATAATCTATAATAATATAATGATATAATCTATAATTTATAATCTATAATTTATAATGTCCTTATAATCTCCTTATATTTATACTTCTACTCTCTGCCTTGGTCAGAGAAGCTTTGTTTTGCAGTGTTTGGTAGGTAACTAGTTAAAATACTGAGGGTAAGTGACTATGTTAGTTTTCTGTCAATTTGACATAGGCTGAAGTCATCTGGGAAGAAGGAGCCTAAATTGAGAAAATGCCTTCCTTTTGTCAGACTGGCTTGTAGACAAGCCTGTGGGGGAATAGTTTTAGATTAATAATAGGATGGGAGGTCCCAGCCTATTTTAAATGTTAAAATCTCTGAGCAGGTGGTCTTGGGTATACAGGAAGGCAAATTGAGCAACCATAAAATAGCATCATTCATGAACTCTTCTTCAATTCTTGGCTCTAGGTTCCTGCCTTAGCTTCCCTCAGTGGACTATAACCTGGATATCTAAGACTAATAAACCATTTCTTCCCCAAATTGCTGTTGGTTGTGTTGTTCTGTCACAGAAATAGAAACCAAACTAAGCTGGTGCCTGTGGTGCTGTACCAAATGCTGTTTTGCCCACTTCTCCTACTCCCTCATGCCTTGGTTCCTGGGGAACACGCAAAAGAGGAGGCAGGTAGTATGTAAGAACTGGAAGATGAAGAAAGATAATGACTTCTGGACATGATGTGATCACTGCACTCATGAACTTACAGCAACTAGAGTCAATTGCAAAAGACCTGCACAAGATCAAGCCAACAAAATTCCAGTATAGAAGGGAGAATGATCTCCAAATTGTACCCCTTACCAATATTGGCAATTGATAATTGGAAGGGAGGATCCCTCCCTTTTGGGGGGATGTGGCCACTGGTAGAATTCCCACTGATAGAATTCTACCCCTATGTATGAACCCCAAACACATACGGGCATAACTAGCTCTACTAAGTTGGTTATTTAAAGAAAAAAAAAAAAAAGACATGAAGTTGGGTGGCAATGTGTCCTGAAATTGGAGGAAGTTGAAGGAAGAAATGGGATGTTTAACCACTGTATACACATATAACATTCTCAAGAACAAATGAAATTTAAAATTTATTGGGCTGTTATGTAAATAAACATTGCATATTTCCCCATTTCAAGCTTTCTTTCTTTTTTTAAAAAAAAATTACTAGATATTTTCTTTATTTACATTTCAAATGTTATCCCCTTTTCTAGTTTCCCCTCTGAAAATTCCCTCCTCTTTGTCCCCTCCCCCTGCTCCCCAACCCACCTACTCCCATTCCTGGTCCTGGTACTCCCCTATACTGGGGCATAGAGCCTTCACAGGACCAAGGGGCCTCTCCTCCCATTGATGACCAACTAGGCCATCCTCTGCTACATATATATCTAAAGCCACAAGTTACAGCACGTGTTTTCTTTGATTGGTGATATAGTTCCAAGGAGCTCTGGGGGTAATGGCTAGCTCATATTGATGTTCTTCCTATGGGGTTCAATCCCCTTCAGCTCCCTGGGTATTTCTCTGGTTCCTTCTCTGGGGACCTTTTGCTCTGTTCAATGGATGACTGTGAGCATCCACTTCTGTGGTTGCCAGGCATTGGCAGAGCCTAACAGGAGACAGCTGTATGTGGTGCCTGTCAACAGGCTCTTGTTGGCATCTGCCTAGTGACTGGGTTTGGTGATTGTTTATGGGTGGATCACCAAATGGTGCAGTCTCTGGATGGTCATTTTTCAGGCTCTGCTCCAAACTTTGTCTCTGTAACTCCTTCCATGGGTATTTTGTTCCCCATTCTAAGGAGAGATGAAATATCCACACTTTGATCTTCCTTCTTCTTGAGTTTCATGTGTTTTGCAAATTGTATCTTGGGTAGTCTAAGTTTCTGAGCTAGTATTCACTTATCAGTGAGTGCATATCATGTGTGTTCTTTTGTGATTGGGTTACCTCACTCAGGATGATATCCCCTAGATCCATCCATTTGCCTAAGAATTTTATAAATTCATTGTTTTTTTTTTCAAACTTCGAGCTTTAATATATAATGGCAAATAATGTAATAAAGTAATGTAATCCATCGAGTCAGTCAGCCTGGCAGTCTCTTCTAATTACCGTGTCCTTTCCCATCCCACTGTGGCCTCTAGTATTTTTCTGTGTGTGGTCACACTGACAAGATGCCGCTTTACAAAGGTAGATAGCTACTGAAGAGCTCCATATGCTGTCTTACTCCACCAACACTCAGGGAATTACACCACTTCCCCAGGCCCTTTCCCTGGGGGAAAAAAAAGTCAGCTGTCCATCCTTCAGGACAGAGACGTGATGGTCCACTGTTCAACTCTACTTGGTTTTGGATGTATTTTTGTGGACAGAAAGCACTCCAGGTTGCTAATGTATATTGTTCAACAGATCTTTCAAATAGGGTATGTCAGGGATAAACTTCTTGAATTCCTCAATATCAAAATATACCTTGGTTTTACCTTTAAAATCAAATGCCAGTTTGGCATGATAAAGGATTCTTGGTTGAAAGCCTTCGTCTTGCAGAATTTTTATGATGCCACACCACTGGCTCCTGGCATCTATAGTACCAAGTGATAAGTCAGCTGTCACTCTGATCTTGTACCCTCTGTAGGTTATTTCTTGTTTTGCTCTGGAAGCTTTTAGGATTCTCTGCTTATCACCAGCACTCCCAAACTTCACCAAGATATGTCTAGGTGTGAGTCTGTGCTCATCCACTGAATTAGGGATACGATGAGCACTGAAAATCTCGAGACTCTGGTCTTCTAGCTCAGCAAAGTTTTCTTCAACTACTTCCTTAATTATATCCACCACTCCATTCTCCCAGTTTTCTTTCTCTGGAATCCCTATCACTCGGGTGTTGGAGCTTCGAAATTTATCCTCTCTCTTTCTCAGCTTTTCTTTATCAATGATCTCCCTGGCCAACTGCTTGTGTCCTTGGTCAGTCCATATCCTCCACCCCCGCATCCCCCTCCCCCTGCAGCATCTTCCTGTTCGCTCACGGTGGCCTCAATCATGCATGCTAAGGAATTCAGGTCATCCAGTGAATGTCTCATATTTAGGACATCGAAAATGCAAATGTTTTGGGTCTTGTAGACCTCCCTATGCATCTGTTTGATAACACTGATCATGTCTCTCCTGAAGTTTTATTCGGTTTCATGGATCAATTCCACTTCTTTGGCTATTAGCTCTTCTGTTTGAGGCATCTTGTACCTCCCTTTTTCTATGTTCATTAAAAGTGGAATGACTTGTGAGGGAGCACTCAACTTTGTACCCGAATGGCTTTTAAGACCATCGCTACCTGCCCCTAGCGATTCTGATGGAGAAGCCAAATATAAGGTTAGGCATGGCATCCCAATCATTTGACTAGACACTGCAGCTGCTCCTCCCTCCTGGCATCTCACCAGCTTTTTTTTTTTTTCTTCTTCAAGTCCCAAACCAGGTATCTAAAGGCAAGTTCTTTAAGTCCATGGAAAGACTCCTTTTTCTTAGTCTGGGAAGCCATCTTTCCCTTTACTTCTTCCTCTGATTCAGAATCTACTACCAAACTAATTAAGCCAATCTCCTCGGCACTCCTGGTGATTTTCCCAACACCACACTCTTCTGCCACAGCAAGGCCCTGAAAGGCTGAGCCTCGAGCTTCCTGTCCTATGGAAGCTTCCTCCTTCTTCCCCATTTCTGAGTTCCCTTCCCCCTCCTCCTCCTCCCCACCGTCTTCTTCCTCCTCCCCCTCCTCCTCCTCCCCCTTCTCCCCAGAGCCCTCTTCCTCCTCCCCCTCTTCCCCACAGCCTTCTTCCTCCTCCCCTGACTCTGAACTTTCTTCCTCCTCTTCTGACTCAGAACTCTCTTCCTCCACTTCTGACTCCGAATCCTCTTCCTTCCCCAACTCTGAGGTTTCTTCCTCTGAAGTTTCTTCTCCCTGTGTCTCTGAGATTTCTTCTTCCCCCTCTTGCTACTTGAGAATTCCTTTATCCTTCCGGTCCAGTGTTTCTTTGTAAGTCTTCACCTCTGAACTAGTGACTTCTACCTCTTTGACGAATAGGAAGCTCAAACTGTCACTTGCTATTTTTCTAGCTTCATTCTTCCTGTCTCCTAGCATTTTACCCAGTTTTTCCCGAAGCTCGTTTCTTCTTCCTCCTTCATTTTTCGGGAACACATCTTTCAGCAACTTTTTCAGAAAAGGCTTTCTGCTAGTAAACTATTGGAGGCTGTGAAGGTCTGAGAAAACGTTTGCCTCCTCATCACACTTAAATGCCAACTTTACAGAGCACTGCAGCTCAGGCTCCAACTCCTTTTCTTTCAGAAGATGGAAGACTCAGCTCCACTGACTGCCAACATCCAGCATTGCTGAGGAGAAGTCAGCAGCCAGCCTCAGCGAGGCTCCAGCTCCTTCTTCTAGAGGGCTTTCTTTGGGGGTCTTTAGACGGTTCTCTTCATCCTGACAGCTGGTTTCTCTGGCTGGTTTCTCATCCGCATCTCTCTATGCAACGCGCCTCCCTTGACTAGAAGAAAGTCACACCACCACCGGGATCTTCTCAGTCAGCTTTATTCTGGAACACCTTGATAGTAGATTCCCAAGACCCTGGACAGCAGCAGAGCTGCTGCTTATATACTCTCCCAGGGAAGGGGGGAGGGTGTCGTAGTGGTTGCGGATTGGTGCACCAAGCTACACCTCATTAGCATATGGCCCATTCATTGGTGCCACAAGCCACGCCTCATTTTCATATTCGTGAGACACTATCATTTGAGGAGAGCCTGAAGAGAGAGCGGGGTTTCCCGGAGCCTGGGGCTTCCCGGAGCCAGGGTTTCCTGGAGCAACCGCAGCTTCCTACATCTCTACAATTGCCATGTTCACCACGCAGGACTTCTCCTGCTCTCTCTAGTGATGATGGATTCAGGACATGGCTGCTGTTGAGTTGTTTAGCTTTGTCCTGTTTCCTATCCAGGTTACTCTAATTGCTTCTCACAATCAGGTTTTCAGTGTCCTCATCTGTTCCAGAACTTACCTCTTCCACTCTCTCTCCTAGCTTTGGCCTTTCTGAGACTGCATCTCCTCCTTGCTGTCCTATCTGCTCTTCCAAACGCTTCACCCAAGGTGCTGTTCATTTTTACAGCATTTGCTTTATATCATTTTTATAGGTTTCTCTCATCTCTGCAAACGTCACCGCTTACATTTCTATTAAAGCATTAAACTGCTTCATCTTGGATGCCTATACTTCACTGTGTTTTAAGCACAGAGATGTGGCCATTTTTCTCTCCTTGTCTGCTGGCAGCTTTTCTTTCTGCTCCTTTTGAAGCCTGGCTGCATTGAATTGCATGCCTGTCATGGTAGATACACTAACACAGATCGCCCTTCTGGTGAGAGCTTCAGAAGTTCAAAATCCCAAATATGTGCCTTCCCCATATTTGGGAAGGAACCAGCTCTTCTCAGGTCCGGATTGGTCTGTCCACCTACAGTCACCTCTCACAGCACTTATGAGCCACAAATTGTAGCCTGGATGTCACAGGTAACAACAAAAGCAGGGCTAGGTATATGACCTTGGCAGAGACTCCAAATTCATTGTTTTTAATAGCTGAGTAGTACTCCATTGTGTAAATGTGCCACAATTTCTGTATCCTTTCTTCTGTTGAGGGACATCTGGGTTCTTTCAAGCTTCTGGCTATTATAAATGAGACTGCTATGTGTTGGAGCCCAACCTCTGACCAGCAGAGATTGGAATAAACGACATTAACTCCAAAAAGCAGGTTCAGAGCAGCTGCAGCTGCTTCTCTTTATTAGGAGGTTTCTTGGAGCTTCCCCAGCTTCTCAGTCAGTCAGTTCTCAGTCAGTCTTTAGTCTCTCCATCAGCATCAATCAATCATATATATCTCTCTCATTCTCTCACTCTGGGACTGTTCACACTTATCCTTTTCCATTCACTCATGTCACCTCACAACACCCAATCATAGCTGCACACATCCAAGGCACCGTGCAGGATTGGCTGATAGAATGGTCTCGCGAGATGTTGCACTAACCTCTCAAACGAGGTACATGTGTGCATGAATGAAACTGAGGTAAACAATCTAGGTTACAGGGCTTTAGCATAGAGCCAGGGCACCATCTTTGGCCCATGCGGCCACGCCCTCTCCCCACATTATGAACATAGTAGAGCATGTGACCTTGTTACAAGTTGGAACTATTTTTGGATATATACACAGAAGAGGTATTGCTGGATCTTTCTGTGGTACTATGTCCAATTTTCTGAGGAACCGCCAAACTGATTTCCAGAGTGGTTGTACCAGCTTGCAATCCAACCAGCAATAGAAGAATCTTCCTGTTTCTCCACATCCTCGCCAGCATCTGCTGCCACTTGAATTTTTGAACTTAGCCATTCTGACTGTTGTGAGGGAGAATCTCACGGTTGTTTTGATTTGCATTTACCTGGTGATTAAGGATGTTGAACATTTTTTCAGGAATACCATTTGATATTCCTCAGTTGAGAATTATTTGTTTATCTCTGTGCCCCATTTTTAAAAATGGGGTTATTTGAATTTCTGGAGTCCAGCTTCTTGAGTTCTTTGTATATATTGGATATTAGTCCCCTATCTGATTTAGGATTGGTAAAGATCCTTTCCCAATCTGTTGGTGGCCTTTTTGTCTTATTGACAGTGTCCTTTGCCTTACAGAAGCTTTGCAATTTTATGAGGTCCCATTTGCTGATTCTCAATCTTATAGCAAAAGCCATTGCTATTCTGTTCAGGAATTTTCCCCCTGTTCCCATATCTTTGAGGCTTTCCCCCACTTTCTCCTCTATAAGGTTCAGTGTCTCTGGCTTTATGTGGAGTTCCTTGATTTACTTAGCCTTGAGCTTTGTACAATGAGATAAGAATGGATCAATTCGAATTCTTCTTCTACACGATATCCTCCAGTTGACCCAGCACCATTTGTTCAAAATGCTGTCTTCTTTCCACTGGCTCCCTTGTCAAAGATCAAGTGACTATAGGTATGTGGGTTCATTTCTGGGTCTTCAATTCTACTCCATTGTTCTACCTGTCTGTTGCCTTACCAGTAACATGCAGTTCTTATCACAATTGCTCTGTGGTACAGCTTGAAGTTAGGCACGGTGATTCCACCAGAGGTTCTTTTATTGTTGAGAATACTTTTTGTTATCCTAGGGTTTTTGTTATTCCAGATAAATTTGCAAATTGCCCTTTCTAACTCAGTGAAGAATTGAGCTGGAATTTTGATGGGGATTGCATTGAATCTGTAGATTTCTTTCAGCAAGATAGCCATTTTAATCCTGCCATATTAATCCTGCCAATCCATGAGCATGGGAGATTTTTCCATCTTCTGAGATCTTCTTTAATTTCTTTCTTCAGAGACTTTGAAGTTCTTATCATACATATCTTTCCCTTCTTTAGTTAGAGTCACACCAAGTTATTATATATTATTTGTGATTACTGTGAAGGGTGTGGTTTCCCTAATTTCTTTCTCAGCCTGTTTATCCTTTGTCTAGAGAAAGGCCACTGATTTCTCTGAGATAATTTTATATCCAGCTACTGAACTGAAGCTGTTTGTCAGGTTGTCAGGCTTAGGAGTTTCCTGGTGGAATTTTTAGGGAATATATATATATATATATATATATATATATATATATATATAAAATCATATCATCTTCAAATAGTGGTATTTTGACTTCCTCCTTTCCAATTTTTATCCCCTTGATCTCCTTTTGTTGTCGAATTGCTCTGGCTACAATTTCAAGCACTATATTGAAAAGGTAGGGAGAAAGTGGGCAGCCTTGTCTAGACCCTGATTTTAGTGGGATTGCTTCAAGTTTCTCCCCATTTAGAATGATGTTGGCTATTTGTTTGCTGTATATTGCTTTTAATATATTTAGGCATTGGCCTTGAATTCCTGATCTTTCCAAGACTTCAAATGCTTTCTCAGCATTTAAAGAGATGATCATGTGGTTTTTGTCTTTGAGTTTGTTTATATAGTGGATTATGTTGATGGATTTCCATATATTGAGCCATCTCTGCATCCCTGGGATGAAGCCTACTTGATCATGATGGATGATTGTTTTGATGTGTTCTTGGATTCAGTTTGAATGAATTTTCTTGAGTATTTTTTGCATCAATATTCATGAGAGAAATTGGTCTGAAGTTTTCTTTCTCTGCTAGGTCTTTATATGGTTTAGGTATCAGAGTAATTGTGGCTTTGTAGAATGAATTGGGTAGAGTACCTTCTGTTTCTATTTTATGGAATAGTTTGAAGAGTATTGGAATTAGGTCCTCTTTGAAGGTCTGATAGAACTCTGCACTAAACCCATCTGGCCCTGGGCTTTTTTTGGTTGGGAGATTATTAATGTCTGCTTCTAATTCTTTAGGGGAAATTGAACTGTTTAGATTGTTAATCTGATCCAGATTTAACTTTGGTACCTGGGTAGACACATCTTTTAACAGGTAAAGTAGGTCCAAAAGGTCAAAACAACTCATATGGGAAAACATCATCCTAGACTCCTACAAACCTAAAGGAGTCCAAGACAACAATACAGAGGGAAAAGTAGAGAGTAAAAAATTTAATACTATGACAGGGAAACGGGAGATCAATTAGACCGATTCACAAGTAGTTAAAACAACTAGTTCTCAAAGAACCAGCTCCTGTTTTGGTTGATTGTTTGTATAGTTTTTGTTTTGTTTTGTTTTCACTTGGTTGATTTCAGCCCTGGGTTTGATTATTTCCTGCCCTCTACTCTTCTTGGGCGAATTTGCTTCCTTTTGCTCTAGAGTTTTTAGGTGTGATGTCAAGCTGCTAGTGTGTGCTCTCTCCAGTATCTTTTTGGAAGCATTCAGAGCTATGAATTTACCTTATAGGACTGCTTTCATTGTGTCTCATAAGTTTAGGTATGTTGTGGCTTCATTTTCACTAAATTCTAAAAAGTCTTTAATCTCTTTCTTTCTTTCTTCCTTGACCAAATTATCATTAATTAGAGTGTTGTTCAGCTTCCTGGTCAATGTTGGCTTTCTATGATTTATGTTGTTATTGAAGATTAGCCTTACTCCATGGTGACCTGATAGCATGCATGGTATAATTTCAATATTTTTGTATCCTTGAGGCCTGTTTTGTGACCAATTATATGTTCAATTTTGGAGAAGGACCATGAGGTGCTGAGAAGAAGGTATATCCTTTTGTTTTAGGGTCAAATGTTCTCTAGATATCTGTTAAATCCATATGTTTCATAACTTCTGTTATTGTCCATGTGTCTCTGTTTTAGTTTCTTTTTCCAGGATCTGTCCATTGATGAGACTGGGGTGTTGAATTCTCCCACTATTAATGTGCGAGGTGCAATGTGTGTTTTGAGCTTTACTAAAGTTTCTTTAATGAATGTGGATGCCCTGCATTTGGAGCATAGATATTCAGAATTGACAGGTCATCTTGGAAGACTTTAACCTTTGATGAGTATGAAGTGCCCCTGCTCGTCTTTTTTGATAACTTTGGGTTGGAAGTTGATTTTATTCAATATTAAAATGGCTACTCCAACTTGTTTCTTTGGACTATTTGCTTAGAAAATTTTTTTCCAACCTTTTACTCAGAGGTATTGTCTGTCTTTTTCCCTGAGGTCAGTTTCCTGTATGCAGCAAAATTTTGGATCCTGTTTATGTAGCGAGTCTCTTAGTCTATGTCTTTTTATTGTGGAATTAGTTCATGGATATTAAGAGATATTAAGGAAAAGTCATTATTACTTCTCCTCTTATTTTTGTTGTTAGAGTTGGGATCCTGTTCTTGTGGCTATCTTATCTTTGTTGAAAGATTACTTTTTTGCTTTTGCTAGGGTGTCATTTCCTTCCTTGTGTTGGAGTCCTCCCCCCCCCCCTTTTTTTTTATTATTTGAAGGGCTGGATTCATGGAAAGATATTGTGTGAATTTGGTTTTGTCATGGAATACTTTGGTTTCTCCATCTATTGTAATTGAGAGTTTTGCTGGGTATAGTAACCTGGGCTGGCATTTGTGTTCTCTTTGGGTCTGTATAACATCTTTCCAGGATCTTCAGGCTTTAGTAGTCTCTTGTGAGAAATCTGGTATAATTCTGATAGGTTTGCCTTTATATGTTACTTGACCTTTTTCCCTTACTGCTTTTAATATTCTATCCTTATTAAGTGCATTTGTTGTTCTGATTATTATGTATCGGAAGGAATTTCTTTTTCTGTTCCAGTCTATTTGGAGTTTTGTAGGCTTCTTGTATGTTCATGGGCATCTCTTTCTTTAGGTTAGGGAAGTTTTCCTCTATAATTTTGTTGAATATATATACTGGCCCTTTAAATTGAAAATCTTCATTCTCATGTATACCTATTATGCTTAGGTTTGATCTTCTCATTGTTTCCTGGATCTTGTATGTTTTGAGTTAGCATCGTTTTGCATTTTGCATTATCTTTGATTGTTGTATCCATGTTTTTTAATGGAATCTTCTGCACGTGAGATTCTCTCTTCCATCTCTTCTATTCAATTGTTGAGGCTCACATCTATGATTTCTGATTTCTTTCCTAGGATTTCTATCTCCAGAATTGTCTCCCTTTGTGATTTCTTTATTGTTTTTACTTCCATTTTTAGATCCTGGATGATTTTTATTAAATTCTTTCACTTGTTTGGTAGTGTTTTCCTGCAATTCTTTAAGGGATTTTTGTGTTTTCTCTTTAAGTGCTTCTAGATGTTTACCTGTGTTTTCCTGTATTTCTTTAAGTTAGTTATTTATTTCCTTCTTAAAGTCCTCCATCATAATTATGAGAAGTGACTTTAGATCCATATCTTGCTTTTCTAGTGTAATGGTGTATTCAGGTCTTGCTATGTGAGAGTTTGTTTCTGATGATGCCAAGTTACCTTGGTTTCTGTTGCTTCTGTTCTTATGCTTGCCTCCTGTCATCTGATTATCTCAAGTGCTTGCTACCCTCAATATTTCTGATGGAAGCTTGTCCTTTCTATAATCTTGGTTGATTCCAGACTCCTCAGAGCCCTGCTTTCTCTGTGATCCTGTGATTCCTGGCTCCTGTGAACCTGAGATTCTGGGTGTGTCAGAGATCTTGGTAGTCAAGCTTCCACTTAGATCCTGAGATCCTGGTGTGACCAAGCTCCTGTTATCCTGGGATCCTAGAATTTTAAGATCCTTGGCATGTTACAGCACCTGGAAATGGTGTCTCCTCTGGGCACCGTGGGGCTGTCTGGTGTGTTCAAAACTAAGGTATACCAGCACCAATCAGAAGTACCCAAGCCGCTGGTCAGGCAGGGTTCCCATGTCCATGCTCCTGCTGTCACAGGCCCATCACAATTGGGTTGGAATTGATGTTGGTTCCACTCACCAGTGATACTAAGATTGCGTGGAGAGTCCTCTAGGGACTGTGGGACTGTCTGCAGAGTTCGCGCTCAAGGTGACCAGGAGCTGGTGCTGACTGGAAGGGCCCATTTCAAGCTTTTATGAAGACTGTATCATAGTGTGGCTTGCATGTTTCCTGCATTTTCTGATTATAGTCATTCCCTCACTTTTAAATCTAAGCTTACTTTAATGTAAACCACAAACAACTCATAACAGTGAAGTAGTTTATAAAACATACTTTATAAATCTAAAGGATGCTCTTTGTGTAGCAAGAAATGCTTGTTTCTTTCAAAAGATTTCTTTTCAAGTAGGCCCTCCATGAGTCAATTTACCATCCACTGGATCTCATCTGATGAACCTGCAATAGAACTCAGAGCCATCAGAGCTTACCCAACGTGTATGGTGTTTCCCACATGACAATAAAGCTAAAGATGCAAACCCCTGCTGGGCCTGAATATCCCAAAGTACATAGCCCTTCATAGCCTAGTAGCCAGGTTAAACTTTCTCTCCCTAAGGTCATATCCAGCAGCACCTGGTATTCCTCTGTATGCAAATCAAACATCCCAGTACCCTAAACCTGGACAAAGAGATCTATTCATGTCTAAAGTTTCTACATATCCCCAAATGTTTAAGCAGTCTTTGTTCCCCCCATTAAATGAGCTGTCTTGATGGAGCTATATCCTGCGAGTCTGTCCTTGTGCTCACTACGGCCTGTAGTCTCTTCCACTCCCAGCCATCCAGCCTCCATTGTCCTCTCAGGATCCACCATTTGAGGTTGAGGGCCAATTTAACAGTGACAGGTGGGGAATCAGAGCCTGAAAGGTACCCACCAATGTATTTATATTAATATTAATATAATATTATTTATATTAATATTTATATTAACTCATGATTTTTTACATTATGCTACTATAAAAACTTCATGACTTTTTAAAAAATTTCCTCAATCTATTTTTTAATACCATTTTAATTACATGCAAGTACTAAGGGTGAGCAGTACAACAAGGAACTAACAAGGCAGTAAGCAAAGTCCCGTGATTACTCCCATGACAGTTGTTTAAAAGGGCTTGTCACAATGACCAAAGTACTTGAGCCCACTTCCTCATCCAAGCTCAAAATCTTCCCTGAAGCCTACTTCTTTTGTTGCACCATAAGATTAAAATTCCTGCCTTACCCTACTTCCCTATTATACCCTAAAGTTAGATTCTTGCTGTAACTTTCTTCCTTATCATGCCCTAATTAATGCCAGATCCCTGCCTCCACTTATGTCCCTGTCATGGCCAATGTCAGATTCCTGCCTGAAGCCCATTTCCTTGTTCTTGGGCAATGTCAGACTCCTTCCAAGTGGCACCCCCCAAAGATCCTCCACATCTCCCCCCTTTTAATTTAATAAACAAGGCTGTTCTGACAAGAATGCCTTCCTTACCCATCTTCAAGATATGCACAGCTTGTTTGTGTTATATGAACAAACATGGCCTTTTAGTATTTGTTATAAACAAATGTGGCCTTTCGTTTCATGCCTGTGCGTAATCTTACCTGTCTTCGGCTTGCCAGCCTGTTAAATTAATAATTCTGTTTGGGGGGGTTCATTCTTAGTTTTAAGCCATGTTCTTGGGCCACCAACATGTTGATGTTGTTAAAGGCAAGCTTTAACACGATGGGCAGGAATAAAATTGTTCCCAGGACAACAAAGGCTAGCATGATCAAGCCATATATGCCACCCTTGAAGCTTGACCAAGGTGGAAATACTGACCTCAGGTCATAAATAATTTTATCAGCACTATCTGTAGCATCAAAGCTCAGAAGATCTGCATTCTTTAAATTCATAATCTCAATATTCAAAGTTAAAATATCCAGAGAGGTATGGGAATTATATGCCGAACACCCTGCAAGTATCGTTGAACCTTTTCCCAATTATAGTGACTGTCATTGTAAATTTTAGAAATAACACAAATCCATTGTTATTTAGCATGACAACCAAGATGGCTTCCTACTCTTAAGCACTGAACCTCCTATCTAATAATTTGAATAGTATCATAAAGAACATCAATCCACTGTTCCAAATGCCTGTCTAAATCCTCTTGAATACTCAGCACATTAGTAACATTTTTTGCTAAATGATTAACAAAAGTAGCTGTCTAAACTTCTTGTGTCAAAGCAATTGCAGCAGTGGTGCTAGCTATTAACTTAATTAAAGCTGCTATACCAGCAATAATGAAGCCCACTTAAAATCTGACTCACTTCTTCCAGTACCTGCAAGCTTTTTTTAGAATACCAAGGTCCTGTAATATTCACAGGCAATAAAACAAAAACTTGTTGATAGACCACCATAACAGACACGCCAGGTTTCAACACACTAACACAATTAGAAAGTGTACAATCAATACAACTTACATTAAATACCATGGAAGAAACAAAGTAATTTCAAAATGGCCAATTAATAAAAGATCAGGATCTTTAACACAAGCACTAACATTTCTTAGAAATTCAGATCCTGTCCCAATCTATTGCTAACATAGCATCATAGAGAACTGCAGCTACCCTTCAAATATGTCTCTAAAATGTCCAGAACCAGCCTTCCAAATGAAGACTGTTATTTCCAATATTGGATTGATTTTTAGATCAGTCCATGATTGAGTCAGAATAACTGGTCACATTAAAGGAAAAAGAAGATTCATTATGACTTCTCTCATTGATTAAGTTTTTGAAGGCAGTTTCCAGTCTCCATGTTTTCTGTTTCACGCGGTCTAAAAGCATGAAGCAAGGCAGCTTGTTCAATTTGAGATATAGGCAAGCAAAGGTGGGTCAGGAATATATGTCCAAAACAGTCTTCCTATCTCCATTGTCAGGACATTCAGCAAGCTCACAGGTCAGTATCATTCTTTGTCCAAGCATCAGCATGTTTCACCAATCACTTTGGGAGCTAGCATGCTCCTTCAGCACCCTAGGAGAAAAACACAAACATACCCTCTTCCCCATATTAAATACCTGATCAGGACCATGCCATGTGCCATTATGTGGATCCTCCCATTTCACCTAGGCATAAATATGCCTTGTGGTAGGGTGCCATAGATACTCAGAGAGTTCCATGACATCCAACTTTAAAAATTTTTAAAATAAAAGAACATGATTTAAATAAATTTGTGGTGTACAGTATTTTAACTTTATGACATTTTTACCACATCAGAATATGGGATTTAAGGAAACCTGAACTTGTAAATCTGGGTCATGGTCACTCACATCTGGCTGCAGAATATTTTTTTATTCTCTTTTTAAAATTTCCATAAATAATTTGAAATTCTGGATCTAGATAAAGAGGACAGTGGGCAGCTATGAAGGCTTACTTTTTCCCCACTTACACTTATCAGTAATTCAAAGTGCCAAAAATTAGGTTTTGACCATACTAAAATTCATTAGTTCAGTAGACAATGCTCTTGAAATCTAGGAAAAACCCTGGATATTTCTAATTCCACCCAGTAATTACCACTTGATCAGTTGGGTTGTATGCATGTAGAAATAAAAAAGAATGAGTTTGAGTGGAGCTAAACATAGAAGGCTGGAATGAGATTCTGTTGCGTTCAGATTCCACATGACTCAACCAATCCACATAGGTTGACAAGTACTCTAATTTTAAATGTACACTTTTCATGGTAATAAAGATTCTCCTAATTAGGCCTGTCACTCTGCACTCTTGGTATCATCAAAAGAAAGTCCTTTGCATTTTGAACTTATGATTTTCAGTTTCCAGCTCTGTCCTAACCTCCACATGACTTTCAGGAAATAGTCTAATTGTCTTAGACAAGGTAAAATAAGTAAACCATTGTGAGAACTGAGCCAAAATTCCAGTAAACAGGACCTTGGCTACAGTAACACAATCAACTGTCACTCATACTGACTAGATTGCAAAGGGATAAAGAATGGCAAAGGCCACTTAATTACCATTTGTTCTTCATGAGAGTAAAATTAGTATATGTTATTCAAATGAATAATCCATCACAGGGAATCTAAGTCTAAATATTAAATAATGTTGACTCAAGGCTTTATGAAAATTATAATCCAGAAAAAAGGGATAAAGTTTGTCCTCATAATACCAATGATGCTTCTCTTCTTGTTCCAATAGTTCCAGAACTGGCAGTTCTTCACTTTCTTTCAGTGCAGAGATACTAAAAGTTTCATTGATATCTACTTCAAGCCAATGTATGGGGCATTTGTTAAGGGCCTGCTATGCACAGTGCTTCCCTTTAAGCTCTAGTGCAGAGGACAAGAGTCACATGGGGATTCCCATGATGGTCCTTTTCTAAGAGGAGTGAAACTAGGAAATGGTTGTCCTTATTTCACCCTAAGAAAATGTCTCCTTGATTCTTGAAACTTCTGCTTTCCAAAGCTAGAAGTTGTTTGAAAGTTCTCCATTATCAGAATCTAAAGCTCTAGCTTTGTGTGTTGGTAAATTAGACCTTTGACTCCAACATTAGTAACATCTATCTCCTATTGGACAATGTCTTCTAAAGCTACAAATGGGAATGATGAGGCCAGCACTAACAGGAAGGCATGAAACAAGCAGACCTTGACAGGGAGTAACTGGGAAGAGGCGCTTAGACAAAGCACTATAGCAGAGCAACTGGGGACCAGCACTGGGACTCCAGAAATTGAAAGAGTAGAGAGAGGTTTTAAAGGAAATATGAAAAATGCATGACAGCAATCACAAATGCAAAAAATGCTGAGCCACAGAATGTTCAAAAAGATTAACTGAGCATGATAGTGAAAACCTGTAACTCCAGCATTCTGGAGATAAGAGGATCAAGAACCCAAGGTCACCACTGAGGCCAACCTTGGCTATATGAAACTGATTCAAGGAGGAAACAAAGGAGATGGGGCGGTGATTAAGGCCTAAGTTTGGATTTCAGCTATGTTATCCCCATGTTCCTGTAAATGCCCCCATTATCCATGTATCTGTATGAATCCTACTATACTCACTGAGTCACACCCAATAAAAAGAAAGTTTGGAAAGTTTCATATAGAACACCCACAACTATGGCAGAGGTACTAACCAAACCAAACTTGCAAGATATTTGATCACATTGTAAACCCCAAGATTGTTTTGTTTACTAGAAAAGTACATTTGTAGCTGTGATATATGTAGCACACACACTTTTACCTCCACTGGCTGGTATACAGACATGCCCTTTCATCCCAAACAATAAAGGTAAAGTCAGTTTGTAGAAGAAAGTATCCATGTTTAAAAGAGATGTCAAGTTGAGTGGCCACAGAGTGATGAGTCAGAGAAAGACAGAATGGGATACACATGAATCTCACAGAAGAGAGAGACGGGAAACTACTTAGGGAAGCAATGCACAGGAGAAAGGAGGAAGTTTTAACAGGAGAGTCTTACAGAGACATTTTCAGAGAGAGTACAACCTAGACAGAGGTGAAGACAGAACCAGCCAGAGAATGAGGAGCCAGAACATTAGAACATATTGTCAAAGTTAGTATGAGGCTAAGCAGAGCAATAAGGAGGGAGAGAGGGAAGGAGAGAGAGAGGGTGAGGGTGAGGGGGCTGGGGCAGGGGAGGGGAAGGGGGTGAGGGAGAGGGAGAAGGCAAGGGTGAGGGAGAGGGAGAGAGGGAGAGAGAGAGAGGGGGAAGGAGAGAGAGAGAGGGCAAGGGAGAGAATGAGGGAGAGAGAGGGGAAAGGTAAGGGAGAGGGAGAGGGGGAGGGGCAAGGGAGAGAGCAAGGGGAAGGGGAGGGAGTGAGAGACAGGGGAGACCAAACTGAATCAGTTAGCTTGGAGAGGAGTTTAAGCCAGAACAGCTTTGTTGAACCAGCCTGCCAGAGTTCAGAAAGAAGTAGGAAGGGGTGATCTTATTTAACAGCAAGTCTCAGAGGCTGAAAACATTCTAGGCCTACATAACATTGTATAGATTCTAGAAGCTTTCAGGACTAGGACTAGGTTAGCAGACTGAGGCAGTAATCCTTAAAGACAATTACATCAGGCAAATAAAAGTTACATTTATAACAAACCCAGATCAAGCCCCCAGATCTCACACTCTTAGTCATCGCTTCCCAGGTTTCACACATCTGAAATTGACCCTTCCTGGTTCTTGATGAATGATTTTAGTGTCTGTTCAGCTAACAACTCAATTTCCTGAATGCCAAAACTTGGAAGTAAATCCTACATGACTCTGACCTGTCATGTACTCTCAACTTCTATCTACAAAATTGGATGCTCAGTGGTCAGACGACCACTATTGTCAAGTTCATTCTTTCTCCTGAATCCTGAAGCCATCCTCTTTCTCAGACTACCACAATGATCGTTGGGTGGTCATCTTGCTTCCACTTTCATCTCCCTACTGATTCTCCTCTAAGCAGCCCAAACTAACATTTTTAAAAGCCAAGCAGGTCATGACCACATCACACATAGATGTCCTCGCTGACTTCATTACTCTTCGATCAGGATCTACAGTCCTTGGCACAACCCACCTTGACCCTCAGCATCTCACCTGTGCACCATTTTTGATCCCTCAGGAGTAAGCCCTACTGTTGCAATTTACTGTGGTTTGTGCAATGCAAGAGATAGGATCCAGGCCCTTGTACATGGTAGGGAAGGACAGTTTTACCACTGAGCTGCAACTCTGCTGCCAGCACACTTCCAAACAGTCCTACAAATTTCTGTTTGAAGAATTAGCCAAGATAGACTATCTTGGGCCATAGTCTTCTCCCCAGAGTGCATCACCTGCAGACTTTCCAAAGACAGTTTGGCTCTTTGAATTATCAGTAAGTCTATGTGGGGAAAAACTCATCCTCTATGTATTGATCCACAATCAAACTTAGTTCCAAACTTATCCTGAAGCCTTAAATTATTATTCAGGGAAAATATGCTAACGTTCTTGTTTTTTGTCACTGTCAGCATCCAGGAGGAAATGCATCTGTAAGTGTTAGGGAACACAGATTCATGTAGCTCAGGTTAGAGGAAAGTTGGGATTTAAGCTAAGTTTTAAAATGGGATTCAGACACACAAACAGGGAGGTTTAAAATAACTAAGAGGAGGGTGTGTCATAGGCAAAGACAGTGGTGGGCAGATCAGTGCTGGCCTGTCCCCTAAGGAACAGTTGTCAGACTGGTAGATGTACACACTGACTTCCAACTTTGAACACCCATACTTGTGGAGGTGTTTTTGTACAAACTGGAGCGGAGGGGTTCCTGACTGCCTTCTTAGCTCTGCTGTTGTGACACCTAACTCGGGTCTGCTCTGATTCCACTGTGATGCTCTCACACAGCTTGGATGTCATTAAGGCTAAGTGGCCTTGGACTCTGGCCACACAGTCACAACAAACCTTGTTGCTGAGTGGAGACTGGGAGCTTGCGTCCATAAATCACCTTGGGGCCTTTGGCGAGTGATTTTACCTGGTGAAACCTGGCTGTGAAACTACATTTCCACCATGTTACAGTTTGAACCAGAATTTTGGTTAACCTTTACTAAGTCTTCTGATAACTCCCTCTGATTTTCAGTCATATCTAGTTTATTGTTGGTTGGTGGAGAGCACATTTTTTTCCCGGGAACTACCCCAACAAACTATCAACCACTAATAACCAAACAATGCTGCTTCTCAATTCCAGAATCCACAAGTTCAGAGCACAGGTGTTTTGGGGAGGTGCTTCCTCCAAAGGCTCCCCAGGAGTGCAATAGTTTCCACTTCTAGAGGCCATGAAAATACCATTACTTATCTCCACAGCTGTTTTCTCATGGAATTCTTTGTGTGATTCTCTCCTTAGAAAACTAATCAGTTGACCTAAGGACCATCTGAAGTATGAGATGGTTTTAACTTGAGAACATTGATTAGTTATGTCTGACAAGGTATGGTTTCCAAATAAAGACATGATCATAGTTAGATGTTGAATCTTGCCAGGGGGGTGGGCTGGGAGTCATACAGTTTCAACCCACAAAAGGGAGTTGCACAGAGACCAGACCCAAATTGACACTTGGGCTCAAAACCCACTTCCTAGAAAGATGTATTAGCATATAATTATCTACAGTCATCCAGAGGAGTAAATAAAAAATACACACACACACACACACACACACACACACACACACACACACATTCTATCATGTGGCCATTATATAATCAGTGTCCAATAGGTGTTATACTCAGTTTTGATTATTGTTCTCTAAGTAAGTATCTTTTACTTGTTATTATTTAACCATTTAACACTTTTTGTTTATTGAGGGTGTTGGAGATGAAAAATAGAATCTTGGACTAGAAAAGCACTCTTCCACTGAACCTTTAATGTTTCTTTACCTTTTAATGTTTTGATCCAGGGTCTTACTTCATAGCTCAAGTTGTTCTTGAACTGACCTCTTGCTCCTGTTCCTGATTTCTGAGTGCTGGTATTACAGGCGTTAACCACCTTAGCTAGCAAAATATTTCCAATGGTGAAGCTATCTCTCTTTGCAAAGAGTTGATGTGTATCTATAGCAATCTATATCAAAGTAATGTGGTTAACAGAAAAATTAAAACCTGGACATCTGAAATAAAATGCTCAGGTCTGAAGTACACAGAGAGATTCCCTTTCTTGGTCACATTATCTATGTCATGTGAAATATTAAAAATCAATCCACACTACACTGGCAGGGCACCGGTGGACAGGCTGAACAGGTACTGGCAGGCCAACTGGCGTGTTCACATCTCAGTAGATTATCTGACCCAGGATCTCCAAAATTCTTTCCACCTGACTTGCTAAGTTCCCATGGTGGGTCACTGCCACAACAACCCCACAATTCCAAATTCCCACTGCCTTTTGGGGTGCACTTTTCGAAAACTCATGCTTTGCCACTGTACCTTTTTATCTGGAGTCCAGTTGAGTCATCACATGAAGGAAAACACCACACAAACTTCGTTCCTAATTTGTAAGTCATTCTAAGTTAAATCCTCTTGTAGCAGATCCAATGAATCTGCTGCATGAAACGGTAGCCTGTGCTCACTACATTTTGACCTCCACCTGTCTCCTGTCCAAAAAATAAGACATCTTTTCCTGCCTCTCTTCTTTTCCTCTCTGACCCAGAACTTTCATCTACTCTTCGACCAGTGACTGGTTCCTAGAAATCTTTACTCATTAGGGGAAGGTTCACAGGAAGTCACCTGAGTACTGATTCACTCCTTGTCCCAGGAAGTCCCTTTGGAGAAGCAGAATAGCATCAAAATACAAACAGCACCAGGGCTATCCATAATATTCATATAAATGTTCACTTGCCAACTTAATGACACTCTAGCAAATGATGGATTTATGCCTTATTCAATGTCTTTTTACTTACTAGTCTGTGATTTCAGGTTCAGTCTCCTCTCCTGGAATGCTGATTAACATGCTAGATTTCTTGGTGTAAGACTCTAAAACAGTATACAGCCATATTGTAATGACCAGAAGCTTTCTGGCCTGACCTCTGTTTCTCTCTCTGACTTCAGTATTCCTCTGTTAATTCGGCAAATACTTCAGAGAAATGCAGTCCACTTTGCAGACACATGGGGCAAGTGAGCCATGGTCCTGACTGGGGAGAATGGTCCTGGAATAAGAGTGAGGTCTAGGCATGTCCAACCCTGAAAATCTCATCTTGAGACTGGCAGGAGTAAGACCACTCCCTTCTGTTCTGGGCCTGCATGCTCTGGGGCATGTATCCTTGCAACCCCCATCTCATTTCATACCACTTGAGCAAATGTCTTAATTTTTATTATTCTGTAACTCATAAGACCAATGGTAGAGCCTGATGTAATTCAAACACTTGGATTTGAGTTATGCTACTCAACATGGTGTCCACAGTCCTTCCTATCTGTCTTGTACATCACTGTGTGCCTGTCACTTAGCATATGGTAAACAGTTAATAATTTTTCTGAGATAGAAAGAGAAAGGAATAGGAAAGAGTGAACGAAGGAAGGAAGGAAGAAAAAGAGGAAGGAAGGTGGACTGAGCTACATTACTTTTATTTGCTTATCTTAAAGTTCATATTATTCATAGTTTTAGATGAGGAATCCCCCCCCCCCAGCACAACTTATCATGATCCATCCTGGTAGGGCTCCTCTATTAGACAAAGTCAAACTCCTACTAACTGCTTCCTTCTGTTTCTCAGTTTAAGTTCCCAATAAAGATCCATGCTGGCTATTTCCTTTGTTTTAACTCTGTCAGATCAAAGGGTGTTTTTCAATAAACTCTTATCTATAGCCTAATGTTAAGTGTATCTGATGTGTTTAGGTTGTGTATGTGTACACATAGGTTATTTTATTTTGTAATCTATTCCAGACATAAATGTAAAGTTCTCAATGTGGGGTCATTCAATGGCATATTACTTGCTAGTGGTAACATCTCAATGCCATATTGGCTAATGTATTTTTTTTTAAAGAAAGGCAGATATATCTGAGAACAAAATCACCTCATCATTATGATAATGGAGCCAATGAAATTCACTATTTATATAGTGTGGGAGACTGATCATGACTCATTCCAAAACTCCTGTGTCAATGGGAGTACTTGTAAATCTTCTCCTGCTCTGTTCTCCATGTTGTTACCTCCATGTCAGTGAGTTATTGCAACCCAGTGCAATCATCCATATAGGAAGATCCCAATATCAATATGTACTATCTCCTTTAAAAAGAACTTTGCTTTATCATTTCACCAAGTACAATCTACCACCTCCCCCATGGCTCTGCCCATTAGCACTAGTAGAGAGAACCTAGCATGAAATACTTTCCAAAGATGTTATTTTTCTTTGTTGCATAATAAATACACAGTGTGTTGAACCAAAAATGGGAGGATATGAGTTTGTACTAATCTTTCTATGTCTGGTGTATCAAAGTGCAATTTGTGATTAGGATATATCATATGGAGGTGATTCACAGTTCCCTGTAATAATATCATGGTCTTTGCTCAGCAGCCCCTGCTGTGTCTACCTCTCCTACTTCTCAGAAGGTTACCAACACTGTTCTATTTATTTTAAGTCATTCAAGTGTCTTTAGAGAATTTCACCATCAACTCAAATATAATTACATAAGCACAGAGGCTCCCTAAGTATGCATGTTTTGTGCTAACACAAAGATACATCTTCACTGCAATGCAGAAAGGGAACAGCCTATAAAAATCATTTGAATGCATTACAGATAAAAGCATTGGGCTTAAAATTGGATGCATAGATCTTAGCGAAAGAAAAATAATAAATAAGTATAAGAGATATGGTTGTAGCCTTACTGTAGTGGACAACCCCAAAATGAGCTCTCCTCTCTAATGAAGTTCACTCCATTCCAGTGTTCAGTAGCATGCTTATTCAAATCCTAGAAAACTGATAACTTCATCAGCACCAGACAACGCAAGGGCCTGAGGGTGTGAGGAAGTCTTTTATTTATTCATTACATTTCTGTAACATCTCTTTTCCAAAGAGCTCTAGGCACACAGAAAATGTTTAACTGATGCTAGATTCTGGTTTCATGAAAACTAGAAATGAATCTATGTCTGAGTAGAAGTGGCTGAAGACAAGAGAAAATAAGAGAAATACAGTAAGAGAAATGGAGATGCTTATAACATGGAAAGCCATGACCAGCCCTAACATACCAGAAGTAAAAAAGGAGCCTAGGACATTTGTCCTAGGTCCAGAAAAGGACAGATGACTAAGGGTCCTATTTTTTGAGTTCCTTAGAAATGTTCATCCAATGATGTCCTATCAATTTCATTTCAAATAGCTATGTTAAATGAATGTGTGATACTGCTGAAGATATTTGATGTTTGAATTAAATTGTGGCACATATTTTATCTTTTAATAAAAGTATCCTCCCACTTCAGAGGCAGACATGTTTTGTTTTATGGCCAATAGCATTTGGAATGTACTGGAAATCAGGAGGCAACAAGACCCATAGATTTGGAATGTTGATAGGCTATGAGTTTGTGTCATTCACTAGAACCTCCACCATGACAAGTGCCCCAGTTCTGGTATCTTTGAGAACCCCATATGGAAGTGGATCCTTCCACTAGTAACACCTTTCCTGGTCATCTTCCTGACATTATTATTTGCTCCTTGTCTTATTAATCTTTTCTCTATGTTCCTTCAATGACAAGAACAAAAATTTCTAACAAAACTGTTAATCAGCTCCTGTTACAGGATAACCAGCCATTGCCCATAGAGGACTACCAAATGGATTCCGATGGTGAAGACCAGATATACCCTGATGATGCCCCTAAACAGCAGTAAATAGCCCTAAGAGACACAATGCCCCCATTCCCTCTTCACCATTGGTCTCTGTCTCAGTCAGGGTTCCTATTCCTGCACAAACATCATGACCAAGAAGCAGTTGGGGAGGAAAGGGTTTATTCAGCTTACACTTCCACATTGCTGTTCATCACTGAAGGAAGTCAGGACTGGAACTCAAGCAAGTCAGGAAGCAGGAGCTGATGCAGAAGCCATGGAGGGATGTTCCTTACTGGCTTGCTTCCCCTGGCTTGTTCAGCCTGATCTCTTATAAAATCCAAGACTACCAGCCCAGAGATGGTCCCATCCACAAGGGGTCTTTCCCCCTTGATCACTAATTGAGAAAATGCCTTACAGTTGGATCTCATGGAGGCATTTCCTCAACTGAAGCTCCTTTCTCTGTGATAACTCCAGCTGTGTCAAGTTGACACAAAACTAGCCAGTACAGTCTCCTCTCTCTTTTTCTCCCCTTCTTTTTATAATAACAAGAAGGGAGGAATGTTAGTACCAGGACACTCCAGNAAAGAAGAGACTCTGGCAAGTCAAGTTGGGCTGAATGTGCCGAAGTATAGACAGCTAGGCTTTTCCTTTGTATCTCAGTGGTTTAGATCCTGGGTGGCAGGAGTTGTGACTGGGTTCCCTGGATTAGAAATGATGACAACTACTTTCTTATGTCCAGAGCTGTCTTGGAGCCATTAGACTCAGGACAGTTACAAAATCCATCATTATGTGCCACTGGATGGACCTCTGCTACATTTTTTTCAGCCTAAAATAAAATATGCGAAATTGGTTTTATTATTGAACCCAAGTCTGCTTAGTAACCAATCCTAAAAGAAACCAGTGAAGCCATGACCCAGCCCTATCTTTTTAAGCAGTATAGCTATTGATCTTTTTATGGCTCCATGTAGGCTCTCCAATGTTTTGATCTTGGTCTACTCACCTCTGTTCTTATACTATCAAAGTTTATAATACTACCAAATTCCCTGGCATGAAACCATGTCAAAGCCTACAAAGACACCAAAGAATTTTTTGCTATCGCTTGGAATGGACACTTGGAAGATGGTCCAAGATCTAAAGTCTAGTAAGACCTCACTCAAAATCCCAGGGATAACCTAACTAGCAGTCCTTAATCTGTGGGTCATAACCCTTTTGGGAGTCTAATGACCCTTTCACAATCACCACATATCAGACACCCTGAATATAGTATATTTACATATTTACCTTACAATTCATATCAGTAGCAAAATTGTAGCTATAAGATAACTTCTGTTATTGTGAGATCACCGCATCATGAAATATATTAAAGGATTGCAATGTTAGGAAGGTTGAGAACCACCTACCTAGACAATTCTTTTGCAGAGTTAGCAGGTTATCTACATATGGAATTGTTTGCTTCCTCTTTCTCTCTCTTTTTTTTTCTTTCAGAAATAAACAAAAATGCTGGTATTTGAAGATTCTTATGAAATTTGCAATGCATAAGAAAAGAAAACTAAGAATGAGATGGAGGATGGAAAAGGGAGAGATTAAGGAAAGAAATGAAAAATGGAAGAAAGATGAAGGGTGGAGGGAGGCAAGTTAGTAGACCATTAATGCATGAATTTGATAACTAGCTCAATGCAGACCTTGGCCAAGTTAAATCTTTTTGTGTAAGTCCTAGTCTCTGGTTTCAATGTAGACCATAATAAAATATCAGGCAAACAGAAGTTTGCCAATGAGAGGTACACCTGTTGTACATTTATCACTGGAGGAACTTTAGCATTCTATTTTAAACCATTATATATGTCTGCTATATGTGTACAATATAGAGCCTATGTGGTATAATATGGTTCTGCCATACAAGGTGTGCCCACTGGCAAAATAGTGGTAAGACTGGTTATAGGGGTAACTACTGCCTACCTTGAATGGATTTGAAGAATGCTCTACAGTGGTATTCATGCTTGATACTACAGAAATGGTAAAAAAAAAAAAAAAAAAAAAAAATCATGGCTAGGGAAGTCATAGGTCCAAGGGGAGAAACAATTGATCCTGTTTGATGGGTAATCATGTTGTCAAACTGCCTTCCAAATATTTGTGTTTATATCCCTAAATATATGTTGCTCTCAATCTTGGTCAGGGAAAACAGTTACAGTAAATTAGTAATTAATTCAGAGACTTATGACTGTTTAAAATACTAAGAGAAAGTTACTGTATGTGACTCATAGAAAGTGACTCATAGAAAGAATGTCTATATCAACTCTCCATCCTCAGGTTTAGGAACTATACAAAGTGACAGAAAGAAAGAGATGGTTTTCAGAGTTAGCTCAGTGATTAAGAGTACTCCTGCTCTTCCAGAGAACCCAGGTTCAAGTCCAAGCACCCATAGTCTAACTTGAAATCTGTCCCCAAGTTTGAAGGGACCTGATGCCCTTGTTTGTTCTCCACAGGCATCAGGCATGCAAATGGTACTTGGAAATACTTATAGTTAAGACACCCATACAATAAGATAAAATAGATTTTAAAATATAACAATGTAAAACCCAGAGTATAGAAAGGAATGCTGTGAGATGCTGTCCTCTGTTCCTGGATGTTGCACACATGAACCCTTAGCAGCTGTGGTTACCTAAACAACATCTGCAGAAGGAGGTATACCCTTTTGTTTTAGGATAAAATGTTCTATAGATATCTGTTAAATCCTTTTGTTTCATAACTTCTGTCAGTTTCACCATGTCTCTGTTTAGTTTCTGTTTCTAGGATCTGTCCATTGATAAGAGTAGGGTGTTGAAGTCTTCCACTATTATTGTGTTCAGTGTAATGTGTGCTTTGAGTTTTATTAAAGTATCTTTAATGAATGTGGATGCCACCACCAAACCCAGACACTATTACAGACACCAACAAGATTTTGCTGACAGAAGCCTGATATAGCTGTCTCCTGATAGGCTCTGCCAGTGCCTGCCAAATACAGAAGTAGATAGTCAACATTCATCCATTAGCTGGAACACAGAGTCCCCAATGAAGGAACTAGAGAAAGCACCCAAGGAGCTGAAGCCACCTAGGAAGAACAACAATATGAACTAACCACTAACCCCAGAGCTCCATGGGACTAAACCACCAATCAAAGAAATCACATGGTGGGACTCATGGCTCTGGCTGCATATGTAGCTGAGGATGGCCTAGTTGGTCATCAATGGGAGGAAAGGCCCTTGGTCCTGTGAAGGTTCTATGCCCCAATCTAGGGGAATGCCTGGGCTAGAAAGCAGGAGTGGGTAGGTTGGGGAGCACAGGGAGGGGGAGGGAATAGAGGATTTTTGGAGGAAAAACTAGGAAAGGGGATAACTTTTGAAATGTAAATAAAGAAAATATCTAATAAAAAAAGGAGGGCTCCTTCCAGTGAACACCAGAGTGGTGCCACCTTGGGCCCAAACTCAGCGGACAGTCCCATGGTCCCTAGAGGACTTTCCACCCCACCCCCAGGTGCCCTAGCACACCCAGGATCTTAGGATTACTAGTGAGTGGAATACAACATCTGTTCCAGCAGAACTGGGAGTGCCTGGGGCCAGCTGGAGCAGAGACAAAGGAACCCCACCTGACCAGTGGTTCAGGATCCTCCTGGTTGGCACTGGTCTACATTGGTTTCAAACTCATTGTACAGCCCCATGGTCTCCAGAGGAGGTACCAATTCTAGGCAGTCTAACACACCCAGGATCTTAGGATCCAAGGATCCCAGGATCCCAGGAGCTTGGTCACACCAGGATCTCAGGGTCTCAAAAGAAGCTTGATTGCCAAGGAATCTGACACACAGAATTTCAGCATCACAGGATCCCAGAATCATAGGATCACAAAGAAAGCTGGACACTGAGAAGTTCGGACTTAACTGGGATTACAGGAAAGACAGGCTCAAATCAGATATATTGAGGGCAAGGAACACTTGAGATAATCATATGGAAGGAGGCAAGCATAAGAACAGAAGCCACAGAAACCAAGGTTACTTGGTATCATCAGAAGCCAACCCTCCCACTATAGCAAGTCCTGGATACACCATCACAGCAGAAAAGCAAGATATGGATCTAAAGTAACTTCTCATGGTGATGATGAAGGACTATGAAAAGGACATAAATAGCTCCCTTAAAGAAATACAGGAGAACACATCCAAACAGGGGAAGAAATTGAACAAAACAATCTAGGATCTAAAATGAAAGAAGAAAAAATAAAGAAATCACAAAGGGAGAAAACTCTGGAAATAAAAAACTTAGAGAAGAAGTCAGGAGTTATCGATTCAAGCATCACCTACAGACTATAAGAGATGGATAATCTCAGTTTCAGAGGATACCATAGAAAACATTGGTATAACAGTAAAAGAAAATGTGAAATGAAAAATGTTCCTAACCCAAAATATCTAGGAAATCCAGAGCACAATGAGAAGACCAAACATAAGGATAATAGGTATAGAACAGAGCGAAGATATCCAAATTAAAGGGCTTCTTCAACAAAATTATAGAAGAAAACTTCCCTAACCTAAAGATAGAGATGCCCATGATCATACAAGAAGCCTACAGAACTACAAATAGATTGGACCAGAAAAGAAATTGCCCCTGTCATGTAATCATCAAAATATCAAATACACAAAACAAAGGAAGAATATTAAAATCAGTAAGGAAAAAGGTCAAGTAACATATAAAGGCAGACCTATCAGAATTAAACCAGATTTCTCAACAGAGACTATGAAAGCCAGAAGATCCTGGACAGATGCCATATAGACCCTAAGAGAACACAAATGCCAGCTCAGGCTACTATACCTAGAAAAACTCTCAATTACCATACATGGAGAAACCAAAGTATTCCATGATAAAAACAAATTTACAAAACATCTTCCCACAAATCCCTTCAAATGATAATAAATGGAAAACTCCAACACAAGGAGGGAAATTACACCTTAGAAATAGCAAGAAAATGATCTTCTTTAAGAAAACCAAAAAGAAGATGGCCACATAAACATAATTCCATATCTAACAACAACAACAAAAATAACAGGAAGCAACAATCCCATTTCCTTAACATCTCTTAGTATCCATGGACTCAATTCCCCAATAAAAAGACATAGGCCAACAAACTGGTTACATAAACAGGATCCAAAATTTTGCTGCATTCAGGGAACCCACCTCAGGAACAAAGACAGACACACCTCAAAGTAAAAATTTGGAAAACAATTTGCCAAGCAAATGGTCCCAAGAAAGAAGTTGGAGTAGCCATTCAAATATCAAATAAAATTGACATTTAACATAAAGTTAAAAAAAAGACAAGGAGGGACACTTAATATTCATCAAAGGAAAAATCTACCAAGATGAATTCTCAATTCTGAACATCTATGGTCCAAATAAAATGGCACCCACATTCATAAAAGAAACTTTTCTCAAGCTCAAAGCACACATTGCACCTCACACAATAATAGTGGGAGACTTCAACACCCCAATCTCAGCAATGGACAGATCATGGAAACAGAAATTATAAACTGAGGCATAGTGAAACTAACAGAAGTCATGAACCAAATGGATTTAACAGATATCTATGGAACATTTAATCCTAAAACAAAAGAATGTATCTTCTTATCAGAACCTCATGGTACCTTCCCCAAAACTGACCAAATAAGTGGTCACAAAACAGGACTCAACAGATGCAAGAAAGACTGAAGTTATCCTATTCATCCTATCAGATCACCACAGACTAAGGCTGGTCTTCAATAACAACATAAACAATAGAAAGCCTACATACACATGGAAGATGAACAACACTCTACTCAGTGATAACTTGGTCAAGGAAGAAATGAAGAAAGACACTAAAGATTTTAGAGTTTAATGAAAATGAAGGCACAACATACCCAAACTTATGGGACACAATGAAAGCAGTCCTAAGAGGAAAACTCATAGCTGTGAGTGTCTCCAAAAAGAAACTGGAGAGAGCATACACTAGC
>CACVCL010020711.1:0-78045 GCA_902729485.2 Mus minutoides | reverse complement strand
CTGCCTCTGCCTCTGCCTCTGCCTCTGCCTCTGCCTCTGCCTCTGCCTCTGCCTCTGCCTCTGCCTCTGCCTCTGCCTCTGCCTCTGCCTCTGCCTCTGCCTCTGCCTCTGCCTCTGCCTCTGCCTCTGCCTCTGCCTCTGCCTCTGCCTCTGCCTCTGCCTCTAGAATGCAGGGATTCAAGGCATGTGCCACTACCACAGGCTTTCTGCTCTTTGGTTTTGAAATGCTCTCACATATTCTAGACTGGCTCCCACGTCCTCATGTAGCTGAGGATGACTTTCAACCACTGAGTCTCCTGCCTTCACCTTCCAAAACTGGATGGCAGGCATATGCCACCTGTTTATTGGGTGGTTTATGTGGCGGCAGGAATTGAACCCAGGGCTTTGTGCATACTGGACAAGCGCTCTACCAAATGAGCAGCATCTCTAGCCATGTTTTATGGCCAGAGTAAATGACTTTAACTGAGAACCAGGATTCCATCTTACTTATCTATGTGCCTGTTTCAATAGTTCATGTTGTCATCCTACTTTACCTAGACTTTCTATATTCTTATCCAGAGGACCTAAACTATTTCTATGTGCACATGCAAGAATGTGTGTGTGCTCAAGTGCATACCTGTGTATGTGGAGGCCTGAGATTGACATCAGGGGCCTTCTTAGCTTGCCCTCCACTTTATATATTGAGGCCAGTCTCCTTCTGAACTTACAGCTTGCCATTTTGGCTAGACTGGCTAACCAGCTCACTGTATGGTTGGAGACCTTGTTTTTGCTTCTGGTGTACTTGGATTATAAGGAGCCACAGTGCTTATCTGGATTTTATGTTGATTCTGGAGAACTGGACTCCAGTTCTCATCCTTGTGTGCCTAGTGAACTTACTGAGCCATCTTCTTAGCCCCAGCTTCATTTTTCCACCCGTTTTTGAGTCAGGGTCTCTTTCTATCCTGATACTCCACATTCAGCCAGGCTAGCTGGCTATGATGCTCCAGGGATCCGTCTGTTTCTACTTCTCTAGCATTGGGATGATAGGCCCATGCTGCTGTATTTGGATTTTTAGAAAATGTATTTTTATTTTTATAATTTTATGTGTATGGATGTTTTATCTGCATATATATCTGTGCACCAAGACATGTGCCTGGGGCCTGGAGACCAGAATTGGATATTGGATTGGATCCCTTGGAACTGGAGTTACAGATGGTGGTAAGCTGTTAGGTGGGTACTGGGAATCGAACCTGGGTCTTCTAGAAGAGCAGCCAATGTTCTTAACCATTGAATCATCTCTCTAGCCCCTGTTCTTGGCTTCTAATATGGATGCTGGAGATCTGAAATTATATCCCTATGTCCTTTTAGCCATCTCCTCCAAACCCTTTTATTTTATCTTTTGACCAAACTTCAGAGTTTGGATGGATTAATATATTCTAATGATTTCACCAGAGTGTGACCATGCCATAGAGGTCATAGTTTTCATCAATTATTAGGCCCTGAGTATTAGTTTATTCTTTCTTTCTTTCTTTCTTTCTTTCTTTCTTTCTTTCTTTCTTTCTTTCTTTCTAGGCAGGGTCTCTCTACATAGCTCTGGCTATTCTGGAACTCACCTTGTAGACCAGGCTGGCTTTGAACTCATAGAGATCCACCTGCCTTTACCTCCCAAGTGCTAAGATTAAAGGCGTGTGCCATCATAGCCATATATTTCATCCATTCTGTTTGCCTAACAAGTGGTTTGTATTCTTTTACTCAAAGCACAATCCATAGCTTGTCCTCAGAAGCATTGGCAGGGAGCATGTTAGACATGCAGAATCTCAGGCCCACCCAAGTGTACTGATTGGGAATCTCCAGCTCTTTCTCTCTCTCTCTCTCTCTCTCTCTCTCTCTCTCTCTCTCTCACACACACACACACACACACACATACACACAGAGTACTGGTCCATACTATAGTATCTCACCTGCCAGGCAGAGCAAGTATTATTTCATGCCATGTTAATGGAAGCTAAGACTCAGTGGTCATATGCTCGCCCACTTGTTCACTTCTAAGTGGAGGAATTGAACCAAACCTTTTGACTTAAGATGCCAAACGTTGTCTACTCCACTGTGACTCAGAAGGTGAGATAAGCCGCAATGCCAGCGAGTTATGCTGAGAGAGGATCTCTTTATGTTGAGAGTGGATCTCTTTATGCTGAGAGAGGATCTCTTTATGTTGCTGCTTCTTTCTCGTGGTGGGCCACATGGGATGCTCTTTGAAAAGGGGTTGGCTCTGTCTTCAGTCCTTTTGTCCTCTGCTAACTAACAGCAGCTCTAAACCACGGCCAACCAGTTCACAGGCACAGGCTGCTAGCAGTAATTGCTGGGACTTGTCACCGTGCCTGGCATTTAGTGGACACTTAACAAATATTTGTTGAGCCAAATAGAATCACCTGGCACTCACTCACTCTCTTAGCTGTTGTTTTCCAAGGGCAGACTGGTAAAGAGTCACGATGGGTTAAGAAACTTGAATGACAGGACCTCCTGGAAGGAGTAGTAAAAATCATCTCCCTGGCCCAGATTTTCAAGGCAGATTCTACTGTCTGCGTCTCTCTGTTCTCTGTGAAGGTCTCAGCCAGGAGCTGCAGAATTCTGCTCGGAGATGGTGAAAACAGGCTTTGCTACATTCTCTGGCCGGAAGCACGGACTGTGGGAAAAGTCAAGGATGCTGACTGAGCCCAGTTTGAAGGCAGGGGTCAGCGGGAAGAGGCTGCATGATGACAGTCACTTGGGTTCGTCTGTAAACACTAGCCAGAGTTTGAGGTTTTCTCTGAGGTTGTTGACAATGGGAAAAAAAAAAAAAACCCGAAGTGAACCAGACTGGGATTTTAGAACATTTTAAAGGAACACATGGGTGCTGAACAGGAAATGCCTTGGCTTCTTTGCTTGCTTCCCCAAGAGAGCAGAAACGAAGCAAAGCTCTGAAAGAAGGGTTGAATTATTATTATGCTGCTGCAAGAAGTTTTCTGAAGATTCGGGCTATGAAGATGGATCCCATTAGTAAATCTGACAGCTATTCCATGCCTCTCTGCATTTTAGCATCTCACACCAAAGCATAAATGAGCGGAGTACACTATCTTTCAGAAGGAAACTATCAATCCTTACACTCTCCAAACAGCTACAGATTTTTTTTTCCCCCTTCCCTACCTGGGTAGGGCTGTGTAGCCCGATCCCACACATTCTCATCCAGCCTTCCCGCCTGGTGAAATCTGGAGCCCTCGGGCAGAGTCCTGTAGTCTCTACCACCTCTGTGTGCTCCAGCTCCTAAGCCGCTGAGTGAGTCGCATATGCAGCAAGATGCAAGGAGGCCTTTGATCATAAGAAGAGTGGGGAGACTTGGTTCATCCTCATCCAACTTCTTTAGAAGCCACTCGGTGACTCACGGTGTCTGTTCTCCTAATGATCTCGGGAGGCGGGACTCAGCAAACATGAAATGGGTGGGGAAAAAAAAGCCCTCCATATGTGCTTACTCCGCTCAGCTTGTTTTAGAACAAGAATGGCTCCCCTCCAGGAATGGTATGTACAGACTTGGGATGTTCTAAAAGCAAGAGCCAAAAGGAAAGATGGTGCCTATGGACACACATGTATATTTCTGGCTTCAAGGGGTTGGTTTTTTTTGAGAAGGTACACTCCTTATCCTTACTTCCTTTAATTTAGATGGTCTGCCTCATAGCATTGTGGGATTAGGTTTTTCTCCAGCTCTTCTGTTTGCTGGTGCGTTTCTTTGTCCAACACGTAGAGAACACTGCACTGTAGGAGCACTGCAACCACCTTGTCCAGGACACTCCAACCACCTCGTCCAGGACACTCCAACCACCTCCTCCAGGACACTCGGTGTACCCTTTGCAGACTCTGTCCCTGAACTCTGAGCACTTGGTTGCATTTACCTGCTTTGTTTTCCTGTGTCTCTCTGTAAAAGACAAAAAAAAAAAAACCTCCAGGGAAAGATTCTTAACCAGAATTCACTTTCATCTTAAGCATCTAACCAGTGTGTATAGCACATTCCATACACGTTGAGTAAATGGAATAATCAGAAGGAGTGGAAAGACAAAGAGAAGTCAATCAGAGAGATCCAGGTCCTGCAAAGCCAAAGCCAAAGCCAAAGCCAAAACCAATCTCCACCTCCCACCCCTAGCAGAGCCTGAGCCGGCAGCAAGAGAAGTCTAAAGTGATCCTGGCTTTGGAGATTTGACCTTGTCAGTATTGACGTTGCTACCTCTCACTGTCACCGTCATGCTGTTAATAATGTCACAAAGAAATTTGTCAGGGCTGAGGACAGCTGATAACATGCCATCGTTTTGAGTATGACATAATTCATCTCTCAATGATAGAGCATCGTTTAGGAACAAGTGCAACAATACATTCTCTACATTCGATTTGTGAAACCATTAACACACTGCTCGGTGTTTGAATTTCATATACTTTTTTTCTTTTTGTGTATGTGTGTTGCATGCATTTGTGTGTATGTATTTGTGTATATGTTTGTGTGTATATGTTTGTATGTGTGTGTAGGTCAGAGGTCATATCAGGCATCCTCATCTGTTGCTCTCCACCTTTTTTTTTTGAGACTGGGTCTCTCACTTAATTTGGAGGCCATCAACTTGACTAGGCTGGTTGGTTGGGCAGTAAACCAGGAGACATCCTCCTGTCTCCCCGCAGTGCTGGGGTACAGATGCTGTTCACTGTGTCTGGCTTTATGTGGTGCTGAGATTCTGAACTCAGGTCCTCATGCTTGCCCTGTAGGCACTTTGCCCACTAAGCTATCTGGCCAGCCTGTGCAAGCATTTAAAAACAAACTGGCCGGGTGTGGTGGCGCACGCCTTTAATCCCAGCACTCAGGAGGCAGAGGCAGGCGGATTTCTGAATTCGAGGCCAGCCTGGTCTACAAAATGAGTTCCAGGACAGCCAGGGCTATACAGAGAAACCCTGTCTCGAAAAGCCAAAAAAAACAAAACAAAACAAAACAAAACAAAACAAAAAACCCAAAACAAAACAAACAAAACAAACAAACAAAAAACAAAACAAAACCAAAAACAAACAAAAAAACCCCTGCTTCGTTGGGGGTGTCCTTGACATACAAAAGCTTTAGGCGCTTGATGTATATACAGTTCGACGAGTCTGGAGCTAAGTATTCACCTGTGAGATTATAACTACAACCAACGCCATAAACACAGCCACATCTCCAAAACACTATATGCCTTCTAGGGCACTACTCAGAGTAGATTGGCAACAGTGAGACTCTTCTAGAAAGAAGGCTGCCTTCTCTTCCACATCTTAGACCACAGAATCCAGTTAGGCATCCCCTGGCTGGGTGTGAGCTCACAATCCTTTCCCTTCGGTTTTCCCAGGGCTGGGATTACAGACCTGAGTCACCATGCCTGGCATCACCCCCTCCCCCCCCCCCCCCCCCCCCCCCCCCCCCCGTTTTGAAGAAGAGAAACCAAAGACCAGAGTCAGAGCAGACACACATTCCCCACTGTGAGAAGAGCTAAGATTTGAAGGAAGGTCTCCTAATTCACAAACACTTAGAAACCATACCATTGCCCCTGAGGTCTATTCTGGACCCCTTTAGCCACAGCTCTGATGGGAAACAGTCTGCCAGGAAAGGTGCCTGATCCAGAGTTCACTGTTCTGCTAGGGTAATGCCTCTGCAATCTGTCTCTTACAAGCTTCAAGTCTTAAGTCTCGCTGGACTCCTTGGACAGAGCTGTTTCAGGCCTAGGTAGGAGAGATGGGTTGCCCTTTGATTCTTCGCTCTTTCAGATGGCCAAGGAGTTCCAAACTCCCTCTGAGAAGCGCCACCGCAGAATGTGCTTTCCAATGGGAAAAGACGTGGGCTCTTCCACCCCAGCCCCAGGAGACATGTAGACAGGCATAGGAGGGGAAAGGACGGTTCCTTGTACTATAAATATTTCTCCAGCGTCTCCCGTAAATCTCCAGCTGTGTCAGCGAGGCAAGGGGAAGAGTTAGAGCCGATTAGAGACCATATTCTCCCAGAGGAGGGCAGGCCTGCCCGTCAACCCATCCCCAATGGGCCTAGGGACCACCTCGGGAGGAAGCTATTCCTGACAGCTTTCCAGGCAGCTGCTGGGCACTGATTCCGGGGCGCCGAGAGCTTAGAGAAGGACAGACACTACGTTCCCCTTTGCCCCCTGCCCTTTGTGGCGCGGGCTCCTGGGTCGTCCAGGCTGTGCCCTCTTCCGAGGTGAATGGGGGACCGGCAGGGCACAGAGGGAGAACTGAGACGTGACACAAGCAAACTGCCCGGCCGGTGGGTGATTTATGAAGTGCTGAAAAGCATCTTCGAAGCTGTCATTTATCTTGCAGCTCTCAGCCTAAATAAACACAGAATCCGCCTAATTATAGTTACAGTAGAAACACAACACCGAACCACCTCGCCGTCACTGCCAGCTCCTCTCCCGCGCGGCTCCGCCCCTGGCGCGGATCCCCACATCAGCCCACAGCTGCACCCTAGCGGCCGCCGCCGCTGCGCGCCAAAAGCTCCAGGTTCCCAGCCACGGACTTTGGCTCTGATTCTTGCCAGACTCTCCCCTTTCCTCTCCCCTGTCCCTGATATGTGGCTGCAGCAGGATGGAGGAACTCTAGGCCTGGATTCTCTTTCCCTGTCCTCGGAGTTTTCTTGGATTGTGGGAACCTGGTTTGGCCTGGATCTTCTTCACTGACAAATAAACTCTCTCCTTGTGGTTGATTTGGAAAGAAATTCCGGATGTCACTTATGGTAGAAAAAACACACCCTTTCATCGCTTGGTGATTTTGTGCAAGTCTCCTCCAGCTTTATGGTCGGTCCTCCCTTTCGTTAGGCTTGTAACTGGATTTGAACTTGGAGCCACCCCTCCCCTTTTTTTTTCCAGTGTATTGGAGGCCTCTTGCCTGGAGACTCACTTCCATGCTGTACTTCAAAGCAAAGTGGTAAATGCTTAAAACAACTAGGACGATGATGGTCTAGGGTGCTTCTGAATGAAGTGTTTATCCATTTAGTCACATGCTCCAATTCAGTCCTTGTACTGGAGAGGTGGGGGAGGGGAGATGGGGCCAGGACTGTGTGTGTGTGTGTGTGTGTGTGTGTGTGTTACAGTAAAAGAACCTACTAGTTTTTAATACCCAGGAAAAAATCAGTTTCCTCAACCTCTGCAAAAAACCACTTTCTGCAAAATGAGGATTTTTAGAGCCCAAGGCTGTGCATCATCGGACAGCTCATGACGTCATCCTCAGAGTGTTAACTTACACGTGTGGGCATATACATTACGCGGGGCGGATAACTCACTCCTAATTTACTGCTGTCTTCTCCGTGTGGAGGATCTTGTTCCTGTCGACAAATTTGGGGATCTAATAACAAAGTAGCGGAAGGATTCATAAGGGCATGTGTAATCTGAGCTGGCCCCTGGAGGATGTGGGCTGCAGAGAAGGGTATAAATAATTATTGCCACCCACAAGTTGAGTGGGAACACAGGGAAGGCCTTGAGGAAAGAGAAAGCAGGCCCCAAAGAGGAAGCACAGCTCCTGGGAACTCTTGTAGTGTGGGACCCGGAACCCAGGGCTTTTATCATGCCAGGGAAAGCCACATCCTGAAACCCATTTTAAACCCTTGTTTTGGCTACTCCCAAATGAGAAGGTTAGGAAGAACTCCCCCGCCACTCTTTCAAGGAAACTACAGCAGTCAATGCAGTGGCCCCATCTGACTGTCCAGGGCCTTGGGCATCTTGACATGGGTTTTGTCTTGGCATCAGCACTTTTCCTCTTGGTCTGTGGGTCCTCCCCCCTTGAAAGAGCAGAATTTCCCCTCCTCAAAAATCTAGCCCATTCTCTTAATCCACTCAAAGAATGGCTGGGCTTTCCCTGGGTCCTCAGAGGAGTGTAAGAAAGGAGAGATCCATTTTTTACTAGTTACGCTACTGCTTATCCATTAAAGTAAGATAAAAATACCTGTTCCCTGCCCAGTTCCCAGAACACCAATTCAAATGAATGAGGATGTAAAAGCTCATGGAAAGAAAATCTCTCCCCAGGTAGTTCCAGATGAAAGAACAGCTCTTTAGCACTTCCAGTGAGTTAGACAATGAGGGCTCTCCTTAGAGCTGGCTGGAGTAATCTCTGCATTTTAAAAAATTTCCTTTTAAGTAAGAAGGAGGCCTCACTGCTCAGTATGGTTGAGTGACTTTCCCGAAGACACACAGTAAATCACTCTCGAAGATTTGATTCTTTGTCTAATCACAAATAAGTTCTAAGAATATCTGGTCTGCATTATTAACCCTTGGGAGACTAAGATAGAATAAAAGCACACTTAAAAATAGCCTATCTGACCAAAAAAAAAAAAAAAAAAAAAAAGCCTATCTGGGGCTGGGGAGATGGCACAGTGCGTAAAGCACTTCTCATGCAAGCGCAAGGACATGAGTTCAAATCCCCAGAGTTCAGGTAAAGTTGAGTATGGTAGCTTGGGAGTCTGTAATTCCAGTGAGTAGGGAAGGATAGGAGGATCAAATGTCTGGCTAGCTTGGCATAATCACAGGGGGGAAAAAAAGGTCCTGTTTCAAGCAAGGAAGGTGAGGACTGATGTTGGAGGTTTTCTCTTCTGCCTTCCACCAGAAGAGGTGAAGGAAGCCGGACAGGAGGAGGAAGAGATGATAAACCTACAGGTCAGTAAGAAGATTTTTTTTAAATAGAAAGTTTTCATAGAAAGGGGAGGGGCTGGAGAGATGGCACAGTGGTTAAGAGCACTGGTAGCTCTTCCACGGGATCTGGGTTCAATTCCCAGCACCCACATGGCAGATTACAACCATCTGTAACTGTAGTTCCAGGGGATCCAACACCTTTACACCACACCTCCCATGAAGGCAAAAACACCAATAAATAAGTTATTTAAACAACAAAGAAAGGGGAGGAAACTCTCTCGCTGTTCTATTTCGGTGGTTCTGTGGGTCTTTCTGTCTTTCCTGTTTTTCTCTCTCTCCAGTTTTCTCCCAGTCTTGACTCTTCTTTGTCTTCCTGCTTCATAGAAGTTCAGTCAGCAGGTTTATCCCCAGGATGCTTTGCCTTGTTCTGTTTTGTTTTCTGCCAGTCTTTTCCTGATGGCCTCGGGGTCTCCCTGGCTCCCACTTCCTCAGTTGACTGTGTGTTGGGCTTGATAGCTTATCAGTGCACAACAAGGAGAAATCCAGATGGGGGCTCGGAAGCCAGCAACCTCAGAGCATCTTGGGAAATAGCCTGTCCCAGAGAAGAGCATCTCTCTATATCACCCCCCTCCCCAGGAAATGGTCACCCATAGACACTTCTGCCCTCTTTCTGCTCTATCAAATCCTACAGTAAGAGAGGACGCTGGGTTAGACCACGTGGTCCTGCCTTTTATATGCTCAGTGCCAAGTGGGTTCAAGTTTTGGCTTCATCTTTATTATGCAGTGCAACATTAGAGAAGTCACTTGGTCTCTGGGATTCTCTTCCTTAGCCAGGTAGGATCCATCCAGAGTGAACCGTTTATGTACTTGACCCCAAGTTCAGAGAACTAGCAGATCCTGTCTGAACGGTGGGAACTAATTGCTCTTTCCAGTAACTTCTCTCGAGGCCTGACCTCATACTTCCTTTTTAAAAAAAGTCACCCCAAGGGTCTGACAGGAAGATTTTCTTCAAGGCAGGAATTCACTCATATGGAACCTTCCCTGTTTCTATTCAGAGAGGCCCAGGGGGTGCAAATTTGTTACTCATCAACTCTGAACCAATGAATATTCACCCGCTCTACTAACAAAATCTCTTCTATTTCCACAGGGCAATAAGCAAGGCAGGGACATTCCTTTTCAAGCTTCAGCCTTAGCCAGTGATTCCCAGCTTCCTTTGCCTTCTACTCACCCTGAAGAGCAGGGGATGTTTGGTATTATCTGGAGACATTTCAATGGTCACAATGGAATGCCATAGGTAACCAGTGGGTTGAAGCCAGGAATGTTGCTGAAACCTTCTATAGACTCCTTAGGATACACTGAATGGCCTTGGTATCAAAGACTTATCTGGTAAGGAACATCAGCAATGTCATCTTTGAGAAACTGCGATCTAAGAGCTGTCATCAATAAAGGTCCTTGATAATGTTTTGAGGGCTCATAGAGTGCACATGGGCTTCCTCTTGCCTTGCAAGTCCCAAACATTAGGAGAGATCTTACCCAATACAAGAGACAGGCCTTAACCCCGATACTGAAGATTTTAGGTATAAAGAGAGTCATACAGAAATGATACATTAGGTAGGGGGTGTGGCCTGTAATCTTAGCATCTGGGTTTAAGGCCATCCTCAGCTACACAATGAACTTGAGACCAATCTGGGCTACACGAGGCCCCTATCTCAAAATAAACACCAGGCATGGTGGTGCACACCTTTAATTGCAGTATTCAGGAGGCAGATCTCTGAGCTTGACTCCAGTCTGGTCTACAAAGCAAGTTGCAGGACAGCTGGGGCTACACGGAGAAACCCTGTCTTCAAAACAAACAAACAAACAAAATAGTTAGGCAAACAGATAAATAGTACATTAAACCAATGTTTAGACACTCAGTGTGCATTTTAAATTAATTAAAAAAATTTATGCGTATGGGTGTTTTTGCCTGCATATGTTTACCACTTGGGTGTAGTCCCCACAGATGCCAGAAGAGGGCGCCGGATCACCTGGAGCAGGAGTTGTGAGCCATAGCGTGGGTGCTGAGAATGAAACGTTGGTCCTTTGGGCGGACAGTCAGTGTTCTTAACCACTGAGCCGTCATCTCTCAAGTCTCCAGAGGAGGAAATTTTGATACATGTTGCAACATGAATCAAACTCAAGGACATTGTATTAAATGAAGTGAACTGTTTATGAAAAGATAAGTACTGCGTGGATCCACTAATATGGGTAGTAAAATTCCTGGAGACACAAAAATACAACACTAGTTTCCAGGGGGCAGCATAATGTGAGCTATGGGAGGTGTTGTTTAATGACTTCTTAGTTTCAAATAACATTAAGGCATTCTTCAAAATGGCTAGGGGATGGGAAAGATGGCTCAGGGGGGTCGAGGCACCTGCTGCCACACTGGACAACCCGAGTTAGAGTTCCAGGATCGACACAGTGCTGGGAGAGAGCAAGCTGCCTTCTGATGTTCACTTGTGTGCGGTGGCACACGTGTCCCCTCTATAATAAATAAATACATGTAGTAAAAGTTTAAGTGGTTAAGGGAGTTTTATGTTACTTAGATTGTATTATAATGAGAGCTTACTTATTTTGTGTGTCTGTGTGTGCACTTGAGTGTGTGCGTATACTCCATGTGTGTGTGTGTGTAGGAGCACATGGAGGCCAGAAGAAGATATCAGATCTCCTGGAACTGGAGCTTCAAGTGATTATGAGTTAGCACGTAGGTCCTGGGAACTGAACTCAGGTCCTTTGCAGGAGCAATAAGGGCTTTTTACAACACTGAGCCATCACTCCAGCTCCACTAATCCAAAATGTAATTGTTTACTCCGCCTGAAGTGGATGAAGCTCCATGCTGTCTTCTCTCCCCCACTGCCCGTTCTGCCCATTCTGGCCATTCTGCCACAGCTCCCGGAGATGTTTTGAAGTCAGGAAGATCCCTGGCAAACTTGCCAGCCAGGCAAAGCTTGTAGTCCGGGGCTTGAACTTTCCTTTTCTGTAGCTAGCCCAGGAGTCAGTCAGAAGATCAGAGTCTCCGTTTCTGCTGTTAACTTGGTGAGAGATACTCTCTCTCCTCTGGGCTATGCTTCCCTCATCTGCAACGCAACAGGTTTGTTCTACACTGCTTCTAAGACTTCCTCTTCTGTGCTGACCCTGCAGAATTGTGACCCTTTTATCGTCTTAATTCCTCTGCCTCCTCTTGGCCCTCTAGTGGTTTCTCACATGGTTTAGTAAAACCGACGCAGACAGGCATTTATTTGCTTTTCCACTTGGACCAAAATGGAGGGTAGCAAGTCTTTAATTGAAGAATGTCTTTTATTTTCGTGAGTGAAGAAGCAGCTAGTTAAAGGGGCACAGGGGGTTTTGGGGGAGGGAGAGGCCGCCTGCCCCAGCTTCTGATGCAAGTTTTGCTCCCTCCCACCCTTCATGGGTGGCTCAGGCGGGAACCCACCACTCAGGCAGTCTCCTCTCTTTTCAGAGACTCTGCACAGTTGGTCAGTAGAAATGCTAGCCATCTGGCTGGCCTTCGAGAAATGAGTTTCAGCTTGGATCCGAATGAGGTCATCAGGATTCCCGGTCTGAGCTGGTGTCTGGAATTTGGCAGGAAGGCTCCCGGGTGGGGCAGCTGTTTGTGGTTTTGGCATTTTCCTTCTTGAAGAAAGTCTGAGCAGATGATCGCCCCTTCGGTGCCACGTGTTTCCTTGTGAGGGAGAGGCATTGAGTGGAGTGGGTGGGGACTTGGCAGGGAGAGCTGGGCAGGGGTGATGTGTTCCACGAGATGGAAGATGCCAGTCTGTCTCAGATCATTTCCTCCACCAGCCTTTTGTCTTTGAGAAGCCCCGACTCTTCACTAATATTTATTCTTGGGTTTTTAAATTTTTGTTTTGGAGATTATGCAAAACTGCTGTTTTGTGACTGAGGGAATATCTTATTGTGAAGGTGCTTTTCATGGACTCTGTACAACTGGGATCTTCAACACTGACATCATCCTTGAAGCAGCTGGGGCTTGGGGTTCAGTTGACTGGGGCTGATGCACAGCCGTGGGAGACTCACAGCTCCCTCCACTCTAGGCAAGGCAGTTCTGGAATCTGGGACAAGCCAGGACAGGGTAGAGCAAGGGCCACCTCCAAAACATAAAGGAAGGTCACAGGACAATACAGGCATCTCTGCCTGGGGGACTCAGAGAGCCTTGCCAGCCAGAAAAGCATTGAACCAGAAGCACCAAGAGTTGGGAGTCAGAGACCACTTGCATTTTCCAGAGGCATATGTGTCTAATGGGAGAAAATGGGTGCTCCTCTGTGCCAGAGAACAAGTTCAAGGCAAGGAAAAGAAAGAGCACAGGGGAAGATCCAGGATGCTTCAGATATATAGAAGAAGTAAAGAATTAGAAAAAGATACATACAACAGGATTTTGATAGCAGAAGACAGTAACTGGAGTGTCAAAGGTGAGGGGGACATTGAAAGCTGCCCCAGCCTTCTCAACTTCTGGCTGGAGAAATCAAGAACTTTGACTTCGTAAAGTCTGCATCAGAAGTGAAATTCAAGTCTTACTTTTATTTTTATATGTGTATGAGTGTTTTGCCTGCACGTATGTATGTGCATCACATACATGCTTGCTGCCTGCAGATGCAAGAAGTCTTTGCATTTCCTGGAACTAGAGTTGTGGTTGATTGTTAGCCACAGTGTGGGTGCTGGGAACCGAACCAGGATTTTAGGCAGCAGTAACATACGTTCTCCTGTGCCACTATTGAACCATTTCTCCAAAGACTTGGTTTGTTTGATTTATGTGTCCATGTGTCTATGTATTCTGTGTGGGTATCCACAGAAACCAGAAGAGGATGTGGGCTCCTCTGGAGCTGGTGTTAAAGGCAGCCGGGAACCACTCAAGGTGGGTGTTGGGAACCAAACTGTGGTTCTCTGAAAGAGCAGCAGGTGCTCCATAACTCTTCTCCACCTTTGCCTAGGGCTCCATATTTGACCACCGTGTTCATTTTGTGTAACCTCCTTGGACTCCATGATTGCTGACTCTCTGGCTTCCTAACCAGCTCATACCATGCACTCCTTTATTTATGTTAGAATTTACATTCAGGGTGGAATAGGGTCTGAGATTCAGTGTTTGGATTTTGAATTAAGTTCATGTTCGGACCGGGGTCAGAGTTAGGACTGGGAAGCCATCTTCAGGCTCGGGTTCAGACTAGGTTTAATGTTGGTACTTTCCTTAGGTTTAGGCTAATTTTCTCCTGAGACGAATTCCCTGCAGAAATACTCCACAATGGCTTCCAGGCCTGAGTGGGATCAGGAGGCAGCCAGACCTCCTGTGAGGCTCAATGAGCAGTTACTGTTAAGTACCAAGTGCTTCCTGCCGAGCCTGTGGGGTAAGGATTTTGTTGTTGTCTTGTTTTGCTATTGCTGTTAAAAACAGCGTCTTATGAATCTTTAGCTGGCCCCAAACTTACTATGTAGCTGAGGAAGACCGTGTTCTCCTGCCTCCACCTCCTAAGTGTCTGAATGACACACACGCCTGGCTGTGGAGTGACTTTACAATGCCCTTCAAGGAAGGGTACCAGTGTAAGAATTCGGGTTTGTTCCTTATGTCTTCTATGAGACCTAAACTTTGGTGAAAACCAGCTGCCTTAGGAAACCAGTGCATGTTGGGAAATCTAGGAAGTCACTCAGGTACAAGGAAACACACTTGGAAGAAGGTGTCCCTCAGACAGTGGCAAGATGACTTTGGCCACAGGAGGATGCTGGAGCTGGTTCCAGGACCTCACTCCCCTCACCTTGTCCTTCCTTTCATTGTTCTGTGTGTGAAATGGCAGACAAATCCTCCCCCTGTCCTAGTTTTCCCATCTGCAGATAATAGAAGAGACCCTCTCTCCATCCTCAGTTCAACTGGCTCATCTCAATACCTTGCTAAGTGTTCACGAAGGAAGATGCTGGGTCAACTCAAGTTATTTACATTATTCTTTGTTTCCAGAAGGAAGGCTGGCACAGAGCGGCATCACTGGCAGGCACGACACCCACCTGCCCACGTCAGAGGACACAGGAGGGATGGTCGTGTCAAAGGCAGATGCAACCGAGAGGGAGCTATGCTTCACCGGCTTGTCATTGTGTCATTAGGGTGTTCCTGTGGGAACTGAGAGCAGAGGCAGGAGGCAGGAGATGTGCGAGGGAGGGAGGGGAGGAAGGGAGGGAGGGAGAGAAATGGAAGAGATGAAGGGGTCCATGCCAGTACCGCATTCATCCCTGTCACGAGGAGAGCTCTATCAAACCAAGGCCAGGCCTATAAATCAGGCCATAATTAGTTGCAAAGAGAAAGCTTTAACATCCTCATCAAATTGATTAATACATCTTGCAGCTCAGGACAGGCTAGCTCTGCCTCGCAAGCTCACCCAGCTAGGTGGGAATGGAGTTGGGAGAGGGGCCAGTCCTAACTGGGGAGGCACAGAGCCAGCCGAGATATGTCCCTCTGCTTATCCATGGGAAGAATACTCTGACCAGAGGCAGGTGGGGTAGGCTCTTAGACTAGGATCTGGAGTATGCAGAATCAAATGGCTATATTGGCTTTCCCAGAATTAGACCAAATATGTCCGGCAAGTTATTTTCCTCATCTGTGGCTCAGTTTCCCCATCTGTAAAAGGGACACATTCACTGAAAATTAAAAATACTCTTAGGGGTTCTACTACTATTTATGACATTATAATATCTATGAGCATAGGGGACACATTTGTTGGGGGTGGTCATGGCCAAGACTCCATACAGATTCAATTTTTAGGACAACTAAGAGAAGAGGAGAAATTTGGAGTAAGCTAAAAGATTATTTCTTGCCTTAAGCTTGGGATAACCAATCATTGCCAATGTGTCCTTTCTTGAGACTCAAGCAACAGACACCCTCCGGTCCCCCATCAAGGCACCTCCAAGCGTTTGGATCTGTAAACAGAACTGAGCCTGAACTCCAAGGATGGGTTTAGATCCCACCTTCTCAGTGTAACGAACTATACGACTTTGTTCAAAATCCTCCACTGCTCTGAGACTTCGCCTCTCTCACAAGGAACATTTTCAACATCCAGACAGGTAATGGGTATAAATGGTCCTTTCCAAATCTAAGGCATTGGTTAAATATAAAACATGTTCTAAGCCATTGCACAAACACCTGCTGCTGCCTGCCTCTGAAACACCTTATTGGCAAAAAACAAACAAATATGCTCTTTTAAAGGTGGGCTCCATGGTTTGAAGGATCTCGCGTCCTCTACGGGCTGGGTCTTGCTGCTTCCTGTTTATTTATTTTTATTTCTTATGTGTATGAGTGTTTTCCTGCATTTGGTCTGTGCCCCATAATATCTGTCTGGCGCTCACAGAGGCCAGAAGAGGGTGTGAGATCCCCTGTAACTGGAACCACAGACCACTGGGAGCTGCTCTCTAGGTTCTGGGAACTGAATGAGAATGCTCTGCGAGAGCAGCCAGTGCCTATAACTGCCGAGCCATCTCTCCAGGCTCAACACTTCTTAACTACTTAGTATACGCAAAGGTTTTTTAGGTGGTGATGTTGGGTTACGTGTAGTAATTAGTTTAATGGGATGGATGCATGTAATGACATTGTTTAAAACTCCGTTCTTGCTTTTTCTGGAACAACTGGAACGTTTTCCTTGCTATTATTAGGGGCGGTGATGGGAGAAAGTTCTTCATAACAGAGACTTTGTAAAGCAGAAATGTATCCTAGGATTTTCCCAGGCATGCATGCCCCAGTTCCCTAATAGTAACTCAGCTGCTTGTTATTTATTATGATTGCTAATGGCCCTAAGCTAGGCTTGTTCCCCAACTAGCTGTTAACTCTTGAATTCTGTATATACTATACTATGTCTGCCATATGGCTGGTTATAGCTCCTCAGCTTCAGATATCCGACTTTCCTCTAGTCCAGGCAGCAAGTCCTCCCCCCCCCCCCTCTGTGACTCTTCTCTGGGAAGAGATAGGAAACCCCAGAGTTCCTATCTCTTCCTAGAACTTACACCTATACCCTCCTCCCCTGCTGTAGGCTGTCCAGCTCTTTATTGGCAGGTGATGCTTTTACATAGTATATGAGACATTATCCCTACATAGAAATGATAGGGTCCTTAAGGAATAAGAATGTTTTGTCCATTTCTTTTCTTTAATTTTTCTTGAGACCCAGAACATGATCTGTCTAGCACTTGCAGACAAAGGCCTCAGTCTTGAGGATGGTGGAAAAGCAAGACGAGGAACCTGGGCCCTTGGATGACAGGATAGAGGAGAGCCCTCTGTCTACATGGAATGCAGATTGTTTTGTGGAAGAAGAAAATGAACTTCTATCTTATTGAGCCATTGTTAGGCTATCTTTATGAGATGGGTTAATTTATTTAATGAAGTAGAGTTGGTGATTAGAAAAAGTAGTTTTAATAGACTCCTGATCACCAGGGTGAGGAGAAAGAGAGGCCCTCAGATGTGGGGACAAGGCAAAGGCCTGAGCATGCGTGTGTGTGTGTGTGTGTGTGTGTGTGTGTGTGCGCGCGTGTGTGAGCCTCTCAAAGAAGACTCACAGGAAGTGAGACATATCAAGTGTGGGCCCAGACTCCTCAAGCCAGGGACACTTAGAGGAGTTTAATCTATCATTCCAACTGATTATTTATTTGCAGTGAATGTCCTTCAAGAAGCCAGAAGTTTGGGACTCATGTTTCCATCTGTAGACCAGTCACAACCCATTGCAAATGTTTAAGATGTTCTCTAGTTGTTTTTTTTTTTTTTTTAAAGATTTATTTATTTATTTATTTATTATATGTAAGTACACTGTAGCTGTCTTCAGACACTCCAGAAGAGGGCATCAGTTTTTGTTACGGATGGTTGTGAGCCACCATGTGGTTGCTGGGATTTGAACTCGGGACCTTTGGAAGAGCAGTCGGCGCTCTTAACCACTGAGCCATCTCGCCAGCCCGATGTTCTCTAGTTTTGATTACTTACTTTTAGTTTAATTTAATGTGTCTTGCGACCAAGTTTCACCCTGGGGCCCATGCTGTCCGGTAACTCATATATATCCTATACCAACCTTTAACTTGTGGCAATCCTCCTGCCTCAGCCTCCCAAGTGCTAAGATTACAGATATGAGACATCATATCTGGTAACACTATTCAGAAACAAAACAAAACAAAACAAAAACATGTTAGCAGGTCCAAGTGCTTATTTTGGATGCAAAGGCTGGGTCTGCATTGATCTAAGAATCACCGAATTCCCCACACATACTCAATCTGGTCTCTTTTTTAAAAAAATCTATTTATTTATTTATTTATTTATTTATTTATTATATGCAAGTACACTGTAGCTGTCTTCAGACACTCCAGAAGAGAGCATCAGATTTCGTTACAGATGGTTGTGAGCCACCATGTGGTTGCTGGGATTTGAACTCAGGACCTTTGGAAGAGCAGTCGGTGCTCTTAATCACTGAGCCATCTCACCAGCCCCAATCTGGTCTCTTTAAGAGCATATGTTTCATTCTCTTCTGCCTCATGCTTTGTGGAGTACAAAGCCTTATTCTAATCCTAAAGAAGGTCAAGGGGAAGAAGAAGAATGAATCAGAATGAAAAATAAATCTATCTAGAGGGACCTACAGATCTCCAGCTCTGTTCCTGAGAGAAGTCCCAGGGAGCACAGGTCTGGAGAAATGAACTGGCACACGTTCCCAAATGACTTCTCCTGAGCCCCAGGGACAGGAGACGTTGGTCAAGCATGGATTCTGCTTCCTTGGGCTTCTGGTTCTGTGGGTGACCCATTAGCTTCCTTGTCAGTTCGTGGCCTTTCGTCCGAAGTTTCACTGAGCCTACTGCTTTTAAGAAGCCCCCTGCCAGTCAGCCTCTACCTGGAATGCGGTCCTGGGAAAAATCAGAATCGCTCGCTCTTCAGAATGTTTAGCCGAGCAGATGGTTTGGAATGTGAGCGCTGAAATGCTTTCTTTGAAAAGCCAAGAGCTAAGGGAGTCTGGCAGCCAAGAAATGGGGGTGAGGGTGGGGGTGAGGGTGAGGTTGGGGGAAGAGCTGACAATGCTGACCATGAAGCAGTGCCATTCTGCCAAGTAGCCATAGGTGGGGAGCCAGAGTGGAAAGGAGGGGTGGCCTTATTTTGTTATATCACTGACCTGATCTCAGGCCCCTGCCAGGAGGAAAGCATCAGTTGCAGACACCCCCATCTCATCTCACAGCTCACCAAATATTACGGCCTCACCCATAAAAAACAAAAGCCAGAGTACTAAGCTGCCAGGAGTGTTAAACTCAAGGAGCTGTGACCAGAAACAGGCGGGTTCTGGGGAGGTATCAGGGAGGCTGCAGCAGGGCCAGTAGCTCCCGCTAGACCCTCCTGGCTCTGAGGTGCTGGCTGAGACTGAGCAGTGTTTCTGCCTCCTGTCTCTCCCCAGCAAGAGCGCTTAGAGGAGTCCTGCAACTCCTTACCGGGAGCGGGGCTGCCTCTGAGCTGGAAATAAATGCCTTCAAGCCACATAAATCAATGAAAATTAGTAGGAGTCAAAGTAAAGATCCATCCTTCACCACTTGGATGTTTGAGCCAAGGTTCTTCTCGGTGATTTAGAGCTGTATAATTGAGTGATCCCATCTCACTTGCCTCCTCCCACCCCCCACCCCCAATCCCCTTTCCTTTCCAGGCAAAATTCTCTCCTATGAGGCAGGTTCGCACTGGCCTTTAGCTCCTCTGGCTGGAGCAGGTGTGCTCACCTTCCAGCTTGGCACCCTGATGGATCTCTGTGCTATCTTGGTTGGCCTCCTCCCTGCCTGCCCCTTAATGAATAGTCCGCCCCAGGCTAGGTACGGAGTTGTGAGTAGGAGATGTCATTCTTCATTGCTGCTCTCTCCAGTCCTTGCAGGAGTGGCAAGGCCTGGCTGCTCAGGCCCCACCCAAACCTCAGATCATCTTGGAATGCAGGCTGAAGCGAACCTTTGACCTCTGAACTCTGGAGAAGATGGATAACGGCTTGAAGCTTTCCCAACTTCACAGCCTCTGCTGGACGGAGAACACAATCTACCAGTTGAGTGATGTCCAAGGAAGGACCCAGAGAAATTAGGAGCTTGTGTTCACATCAAAACACACACACTTCCTGGACAGCCAGGAAGAAACCCTGTCTCAAAAAAAACAACCAACCAACCAACCAACCAAAGAAATCATACACACACACACACACACACACACACACACACACACACACACCCCTCGTGGAGTGTGGTGGTTTATGGTTCTAACTCTAGCACTTGGGAGACAGAAGCAGGCAGACCTCTGTGAGTTTGAAGCCAGCCTGGTCTATAGAGTACGTTTCAAGCCAGATCTACTCACTGGGACTATTCATAACAAACCAAACCAAACCAAACCAACAAACTCCAGTGCTGGGGATATAGCTCAGTAGTAGAATGCCCACCCTGTGGGCCCCTGATAGTTTTATGTCGAATTGTCATAAGCTAGAGTTATTTGAAAGGGAGAAATGTCACCCGAGAAAATGCCTCCATGAGATCTGACTGTAGGACATTTTTAAAATTGGTGATTGAAGAGGGAGGGCCCAGACCACTGTGGATGGTGCCTTCCTTGGGCTTGTGGTCCTGTATCCTATACGAAAGCAGGGTTAAGTGATGAGGACCAGATGAGCAAGCCAGTAACCAGCATCTCTCCATGGTCTCTGCATCAACTCCTGCCATACATTCCTTCCCTGTTTGAACTCCTGTCCTGATTTGCTTTGATGATGAACAGTAGCATGGAAGTGTAAGGCAAATGATGCATTTCCTCCCCAAGTTGCTTTGGTCATGAAATTTCGTCACAGCAGAGCAACCCTAACTAGTAAACCTAACAAGTAAACCTATCTAGTAAACCTAAGAGTAAACCTGACTGAGGTACCTTGTATGAATAAGGCCTTGGGTTTGATTCCAAGCAACACACACACACACACACACACACACACACACACACACACACATTCTACACAGATATAAGACCCAGAGGGACAATGTACAATAGAATAGGGAAATTAGAGTAAAATTTAGAGTTAGAGAGATACAGGCTCAAATGCCATCTTTGTCTCTTACTATTTATATAAACTTGGATAAATTTCTTTAGCTCTTGGAGCCTCAGTTTCCACTTTAATATTATTTGAAATCAAGATAATGATTGATATACTCTCAAAGAGGTCTAGAGAGGGTTAAAGGCTGTAATTGGTAATTTCTCGTATGTGGTTTCTAGAATGTAGTTGTTTTTTCTTGCAACATGACACCTTTCAGCTTCTCCAGTCTTGTTCGTGGGTATAATAGGCTCTACTATGGGTCTCCCAACTTTTAGCTCAGACTGCTAAAGGCTCTGAGTGGCTGCTAGGCAGAGAGGATGGGGAAGAAGGAGAAGAAGGAGAAGAAGAAGGAGGAGAAGAAGAAGAAGAAGAAGAAGAAGAAGAAGAAGAAGAAGAAGAAGAAGAAGAAGAAGAAGAAGAAGAAGAAGAGGAGGAGGAGGAAGAGGAGGAGAAGGAGGAGGAGGAAGAGGAGGAGAGGGGGAGGGGCAGGGGAGGGAAGAGGGAGGGAGAAGGGAAAAAGAAGAAAAGGAAAAAGGAAAAGAAGAGGAGGAGAAAGAGGAGAAAGAGGAAGAAAAAGAGGAGATGAAGAAGACGATTAGAGCACACCTACTCTGAAGAACGAAGAGACACAACTATGTGGTATATAGTGCTACCAAGTTCAAGTCCAGCCTTAGCCACTTAAAGGGCTAAGTTCCTTGGGCCTTGTTACCCTTCCACATAACATGGTTATAATTATAATTCTTGCCACAGGGTGGCTCTGAGATTCAAAGGAACTAATGGATGAGAACCCCTTTTGCAAATCACCTAATATGCATGAAGAAGCGGTAACTATTTTACGGCAGAGTTCCTCTTAGGAAGGGAATTCTGCTTAGAAAAATGGGTGGATATGTGCTTACTATAAGAACAATGTCACTAACACTTTAGTGACATTTAGTGCTTGGCATGAGAGAGGAGTAGGAAAAGGGTTGGGAGAAGAAGAAAGGAGAGGGAAAGTAGAGATGGGAGAGAAGAGACAGGGAAGAGGAAGAGGAAGAGGAAGAGGAAGTAACAGAATAGAGGGGCAGGAGTGGTGAGGAGACCAGCGAATCCCTCTGCTGTTCGACTGACCTGTGGGTATTTTAAGAAGAATGATGTCCACTGTGCACATTAAAGCTGCGTTTTTCTATATAATACAAACTTCTTCCTTTCATATCCCTATAACATCTTTGTGTCTGTCTCCTCCTTGGGCCTATCTCCTCCTTGGGCCTATCTCATTCTTGGGCCTGTCACTTCAGATATTTTTGGAGAGCACTGACCTTGTAATTTGGTGATTGGCATAGATTCTTTCATTTATTCTCCTCATAACTTTCCACAGTTGAAGACATGGTGAATTAGAAAGATTAGATAATAGTCTTAAGATCTCATGAGTAAGCCAGGCGGTGGTGGTGCACGCCTTTAATCCCAGCACTCAGGAGACAGAGGCAGGTGGATTTCTGAGTTTGAAGCCAGCCTGGTCTACAGAGTGAGTTCCAGGACAGCTAGAGTTACACTCCTTATTGTGTCAGCTCATCTGGGCCTTCATTTTTGAGATTTGAAGGATCTCAAACCTTCCTGGCCTCTGGTTTCCTCTCTTTAAGAAGTGTCTGATTGCTTCTCTCTTCGATTTTGATAGATGAGTGGAAATAGCTGTAAAGTGCTTTAACAACCATTAAACTAACTAGCCCACGGCAAAAGCAAGCTATCATGACTACCACATGCTGCATGTAAAAGTTCGCCTTGCTCCAAGAAGCCAGAGCAGACCCTCCCTAATTTGTTTATCCTCCTGAGCCAGATTCCAGCTCACACGGGATACCAGTGAGCTGGTTTAAGCAAGGGCACATCTTAGTTAGGGTTTCATTGCTGTGAAGTCACCATGACCAAAGCAACTCTTATAAAGGGCAACATCTAATTGGGGCTGGCTTACAGTTTCACAGGTTCAGTCCATTATCATCCTGGCAGGAAGCATAGCAGCATGCAGACAGACATGGCACTGGAGTAGCCAAGAGTTCTACATCTTGAGCCGAAGGCAGGCAGAAGACTGTCTTCCCCAGGCAGCTAGGAGGAGGCGCTCTTCTGCACTGGCCAGACCCTAAGCATAGAACCTCAAAGCCTGCCTACACAGTGACGCACTTCCTCCAACCAGGCTACACCTCCTGAAAGTGCCACTTCCGATGGATCAAGCATTTTCATACCACCACAGGGTTTGCACTAATTGCTCCAAAGCCTGATGACTTGAGTTTACTCTCTGTAGTCCACCCGGTGCATCGACAGATGTGTGCATTTCCTAAAACTATCCAACTCTAGGGTTTGGAGACAGTAGAATGCTCGCTGCGTGAGTATGAGGACTGAGTTCATCCACATAAAAACATGAGGTGTGGGGCTGACGGGTTAAACCCCTATGGCTCCGTGGTTAAACCCCTGTGTTACCAAGCCCGACAGTCTGAGTTCAGTTTCCAGTTCCGACCTGGTAGAAGGAGAGAATCAACTTCTGCAAGTTGTCCTCTGACCGCCACATGTGTGCTGTGGTACACGTGTATCTTCCATAATAAATAAAAATGAAATTTAAAAAGTCAGGCGTGGGCTGGTGAGATGGCTCAGCAGTTAAGAGCACCAACTGCTCTTCCATAGGTCCTGAGTTCAAATCCCAGCAAGCACATGGTGGCTCACAACCATTTGTAACGAAATCTGATGCTGTCTTCTGGAGTGTCTGAAGACAGCTACAGTGTACTTACATATAATAAATAAATAAATATTAAAAAAAAAAACAAAGTCAGGCGTGCTAGTGTGCACCTGCCAATCCAGTGCGGAGGAAGTGGGGACAGGAAGGCCTGGGAGGTCGCTGGCCAGCCAGTCTCGCCCGATTGTGAGCTTCGGGCTTGTCTTAGGAGGTTGTTCTAAAACCAAAGCAAACCAAAACAAAAAGATGGAAGAGCAATAAAGGACACACACAAAAGAGACACATTGACACACACATACAGGCACACGCACAGACAGACAGACATATACATATAGGTACAGACAGAGCCACACACACATACACAAACACAGACATATACATATTCTATGTGCAAGCACCATGATTATGTTAGGTCCATGAAAAAGACTCCATTTGAGTCTCAGGAGTTCGTGCACACAAGGAACCACGAAATACCATCTTGATGTAATACACATGAGGGAGGTTTACTCACGGAGCTCCGCGGAACGACACCCAACCCATGCAAGAGGTGGGAGAGTCGGCCACGAGGCTCGAAAATTAAAGGCTTTTATAGCAATGGGGTAGGGGTTGGGGAAATTGGCGCGGTTTCACATGATTGGCTAGTTCAAACATCAGCAAGAGCCCTAGGTAGCAGCTTAAGGTAATAGTTAACTCTAAGAGACAAGGGGGCGCCAGAGTGGCCAGTTTTTCATCCTGGCCAGTTCTTCAATTATGTCAAAGGAATTCCTTCCTCTCAACCCTCCAGCCCCTTCCAAAGTCAGGGTCTAGCACACTATAAAACCTGCAATGGTTCTTCAGAGTAAAAAGCCTGTCCCCGACTTACAAGGTTTGCCATAAATACTCCTACCATGTCTGTTCCCAGACTTCCTTCACTGAATAATCAGAAGGAGCCATGAAATAGCAGGAGTAGGAAACATTTCTCCTATACAGACGTCACGGCAGAAACAACCCCGAAAGGTAAGAGAACAGCTAGATTTAACAGAATGATTAGAAAGCCACACTACGCCATATTTATTTATTTTTAATTATGCATCTGTGTGTAGGTGCCTGAAAAGGCCCAAGGACTTGGCTCTCTTGGAGCTATAGTTACCTGCGATTGTGAGCCACTTGACATGGGATCTGGGAGTCAAACCTGGCTTCTCTAGAATATGTACTTTTAACAGCCGAGCCTTCTCCTGTCCTGTAATACCTTCCTCTCTCTCTTTTTCTTTCTCTCTTTTTAAAAAAATTTTATTCATGTTTTATTTTTAAAATTCACATTGCATCCCAACCACAGCTCCTCTTCTTCCTCTCCTTCCAGTTCCACCCCCACAAATCTCTCTCCCCTTATTGCCTCCTCCCTCTCTCCTCAGAGGTGAACACCCCCCCCCCCCAACCAGGATACCACCCTCTCCTGGGACATCCAGTCCCAGTAGGACCAAGCACCTCCTCTCCCTCTGAGTCCCGACCAGGCAGTCCAGGAAGGGGATCCAATGACAGGCAACAAATCAGAGACAGCCTCCGCTCCAATTGTTAGGGGACCCACATGAAGAACAAGCCGCACATCTGCCACAAATGTGTGGTGGGGCCTAGGTCCAGCCCCTGCATGCTCTGTGGCATGTGGTTCCATCTCTGTAAGTCCCTATGGACCTAGGACTCTGCAGATTTTCCTGTGGTGTCCTTGACTCTACTGGCTTGCTCAATCCTGCCCCTCCCCCAATCTTTATTCCTTTTTTAAAAAAGATATATTTTATTATTTTATGTGTACGAGTGTTTTGCCTGCATGTATGTATATGCACCAAGTGCATGCCTGGTGCCTGAAGTTAGAAGAAGACTTCAAATCGTCTGACAGATTCCCTGGGACTAGAGTTATAGACAATTGGGAGCCACAGTGTGGATGCTGGGAATTGAACTCATGTCCTCTACAAGAGAAGCAAATGTTCTTAATCTCTGAGCTGCTCTGAAGACCACAGTATTTATTTTAAAATACAATTTACTTAGTTTTAACTTTCAAAACTTTAGGTCTTTAAAAAAAAAAAAAAAACAATTGTTTTTGGAAAACTCTGGAGCACTTAACATTTAGTACCCAGGAGTCAAAATGTGACAGTTGCCAGCTGCCCCTAGTGACCCCCAGTTGCACAGGCAGACAGGCAGGCTGCAGCTCGGAAGCTGAGGCATATCGGAGAAGGTGCCAAATGTCTCTTTGATATATATTTTTTGCTATTCCAGAAACAAGAATTGCACAAGATACAGCACACTGAACTGAAAATGATTATTTATTTCAGTCTCAAAGATTCCTAAACTGGAAATGCCCCACAGAGGCCGTTCCCTAACCAGAAACAAGAGTCTGTCTGAGGCTGGTTTTCAGGTCATGGCATTAGTCAGGCGCATGTTAGGAAATAGATGGCCGACTTGAATAGAGTCTGAGAAGAGGTTCTTCTTCTCCTTCTCCTTCTCCTTCTCCTTCTCCTTCTCCTTCTCCTTCTCCTTCTCCTTCTCCTTCTCCTTCTCCTTCTCCTTCTCCTCCTCCTCCTCCTGCTCCTCCTCCTCCTGCTCCTCCTCCTCCTCTTCCTCCTCCTCTTTCTTCTTTGTTCCGAGACAGGGTTTTACTGTGTGGCTCCTGACTGGCCTGCGACTGGCTTTGCAAATGAAGCTGGTTTTGATCTCCCAGAAATTCATCTGTGCCCCACCCCCCTCCACCTAACAGCCTGCACCATGCTTGGCTGAGAAAAGATTAATAAAATCATATTTATAAAACTACAGGCAGGGATCAGAGAAGTCTCTAGATAAGGAGAAATTGGTCAGAATGGGAACCTCTGTCATTCCAGGCCTGAAGGAGGCAGAAGCCCTCAGGGAAGAGAGTTTCTCCCCAGGAGCTGTGGCCTTTAGTGAAGGAACACAGACTGTCAGCCTGGGGACAAGCAGGACATGAAGCTGCCACATAAAGATCTGAAGTTGTGGTCCCTGTGTCTTCGTTTCTGCCAGGGTCCTTCCTCGTGATATAAACACTCTCCATGTCTTCTCTAGAAAGTTCAGGTAAAGCCATTCTCTGCTTTTTTTTGAGACAGGGTCTTACTCCAGCTGGCTTTGAACTCACTCTGTAGACCAGGCTGGACTTGAGTTTACAGAGGTCCGCCTGCCTTTGCCTCCCAATGCTGGGCTTGAAGGTGTACATCACCACACTCGGCTTCTCCCTTCCTATTTTGGAGACAGGGTCTTGCAATGTATCTCCGGATGGCCTGGCCTGGAACTTGCTATGTAGTGAACCTGCTGAAGAAATACACAAGGCAGTGAGTTCGTCGATTTATTTAATACCAAAAGTTGAATGATTGGGGTAGAAGGACAGAGAGGGGCTCTGGAAGGACAGAGATATTATCCAGCTCATTGTAAGTAGTAATTTCTTTCATAGCATCAAAGGTAACTTTTGCACTGGTGAAATGTCTCAGAAAGTGCCAAGCCTGAGGTCTGATGGTAGGAGAGAACCAATTCTTGCAAGTTGCCATCTGACCTCAACGTTTGACCTGGCATGTGTGCAAGCTAAATATTAAGAAAGGTAATTTCCTTTTTCCTTCTTCCTTCTTTCCTATTCCTCTGTCCTTCCCCACCCAAACATCTTTCTCTCCTTCTCTCTGTCTTTCCCTCCCTCCCTCCTCCCCTCCCTCCCTCTCTCCCTCTGCCTTTCTCTCCCTCTCCCCCACCCCTTGTGTTTCACTATATCGTAGGGTTTAACTCCAAGGCTTCAGTAAAGCTCATATCTCAGACTTCCAAACGCTAGGACTACGAGCACAACACGTCTAGTTATAATGTAACATCTGATACAGCAAATCTGCTCTTTTGGCCAAGGCCTGGGAAGCGGTGAAGCGATGCTCTTGGCTAAGAGCTACGCTCTGTGAGTACCACAGCCCTACACCAGATCTGACTATCCCAGGGTCTAAGGGAAGCAGGATTATAAACAAAAGCAACATTCCTGGTATATCCCTTTCATTTCCTGTTTCTTGTTCTTTTCCTGTTACCAAAATGCATTTCCTGTGCAACCTAACCTTCCGGGAAGGCAGCAAGCTGGGATTCAGTTCTCTGACCCCACTCTCCTCTCTGAAAGCCAAGGTGGGCTTGTGGAACATCTGCACTTGGAGCCATGTCTGTCCATCAACAGAAAACCTTAAGGAACATTCCTAACTCCCCCCCAACCTTGTGTGAATTCATCTTGCCCTGGTTCTTTATTCTCATTCCTACGTCTAGGATGCTGGAGAAAAACCAACTATCTCCCCAGAGGAAAATGTTGCCAGCTAAGCCACAGGATGCCACCTCTGGCTACCTCTGTGATTCCCCCCCCCATTGCTAACACCTCTTGCCTAGTGTTTGGAAGGCTTGGGGACAGCTCACATCCCTAGGACATTACACAAGAGATTTGTATGCAGAAGTGATGGTCACAAGGACAAAGGTCAAGGTATTGCCCACTTCTGGACAGACAGAAGCTAGACAGGCCCCATTTCTGGTTAGTCGGATCCCTCACTCAGCGAGCCGCCAGGAAACTTAAGCTTTAACTCCTTACAGACTAGACTCGGATGCTAGAGACTTGGGAAGGAAACCTGAGGCAGGTGGGAAGCAGCTGTGGCCTTTCTCCCTGGCTCCTTAGTCCATTGCCTGATATAATAAGAAAACCTGACCTTAGGAACATCCCCACTAATTCTGTACATGACCCTGGTGTGAGCCAGTGAGTAGGTGTGTGTGTGTGTGTGTATGTGTGTGTGTGATGTATGTGCGTTGGGGAGCTGATGCTCACAGGAAGATGTATCAAGAAGGCTTAGATAACACCATTCCTTTTCTGAGACCAAAAGAATCTGAGAGATGAGTTCTGAAATACCAGTCACTAGGCCTTCAGAGGCTTCTCTCAGTGCTTCTGGACCTCAGTGCCTGTGCTCACCACCCATACAGTGGGGAGTTTCGTGTGCACACCTCGGAAGCACACATTGGGTAGCCTGAGAATTCCTGGGGATGGTTTGTGCAAAACAGGCCTCTAAAGTCCAAGAGGCCCCTCTAAAAGATAAATGTTCCATGGTCAGGGGACAGCCCCTCCTCCTTTTCCTAAGAGAAAACCGAAGCCATGTGAGTCTCTGGATTCCTGGTCGGTAAGGTCACACCCCATAGCACTCACAGTACCTTCAATGGACACTTTACAGCTTTTGAAGGGCTCTTCAAATTACATAACCACACTTAATTTTTACAACAGACCTGTGAGATAAAATGAGGCAGGTGTATGACCCCTTTACAAGCAAGAAATCAAGTTGGGGCCCTGGAGAGATGGCTCAGAAGTTAAGAGCACTGGCTGCTCTTCCAGAGGATCTGGGTTTAATTCTCAGCACCCACATGGCAGCTCACAACTGTCTGTAACTCCAGTTCCAGGGCAACATTCTCATACGCGCAGGCAGACCACCAATGCCAATAAAAAAATAAAAAGAAATCATTTTAAAAAATGAAATTGAATGAAGTTAAATAACTTGCCACCCCTCGGAAGAGTCTTAGGCAAAGCAAACAGGACTGGAGTTCAGGTCCCCTGCTCCCTAACACAGTACCCTTTTCCGTGTCTGCCTTCCTCTTCAGATATTTGTCTTTCTTTATTTTTATTATTGTTGCTATTTTCTGATTTTGTCTCCATACAAGCTGGAGAGATGGCTCAGTGGTTAAGAGTACCGGCTGAAATAGCAGAGGACCATGGTTCAAATTTCAACACCCACATGATGGTTCATAACCATCTGTAACTCTAGTTTTAGGGGGTTCTGATGCCTTCTTCTGGCCTTCAAGGGTAACAGGCATGCACACAGTATACATGTGTACATGCATGCAAAATACACATACACACGAAATATATATGCATATATATATATAAATATTTTTGGTCCCCAGACAGACATGTATTCACAGAACAGAGACTTTGTCTCTTTTATTTACAACTATTACCCCAGCTCCTTTAACAAAGCCTGACACATAGTATGTGTTTAATGAATTCTGTGGAATGAGTGAATGAAGAAGCAGAACGCGTGCCACCAGAAGGTGGGGTTCTAACTTGGGTTTCTCGGCATCTCTCAGTTACACAGTAGGATGGTAAATCTAATTGGTAAGGAAAGAAAAAATCCTAATATCCACTGGCTGTAATGACTCAGGAAGCCACTGTTTGCAAGATAATATATTCCAAGGAAAGGGTCTCTAACACGACTCCCAGAATTCTCAGGACTGGCTCTATTCTTAGCCCTTCTTGTTACCTTCAACTGCCCCTCAGCCTCAGGGTGAAGACATTTGCCCAGAAGTCCAGCCTGTGTCATTTTGATTTAGGAAGAAGGCCCTCCAGAGTCTCAGAACAATGCCTGTATCTCCTTGTGTTCCTACAGCCACCAGAAATCATTAAATGGTTTGTCTCTCTTGGCAGCCTCCACCCAACAGCTCCCCATGTGTGTGTTGCTTTCTTCAATTTTCCCCTCTACAAAATCTGGTCATGTTTAATAACAATAAATCAGAGAAGGATCATAGCCTGGAAGAAAAGTCTGGGGCAGCCAGTGTTTCCACATCTGGGGCCCATTCGGGTCGAAGTGATGACAATTTCTAATAAATGTTAATGGAGAGCCTCCTCAGATTCATACACTCCAGTCGTAATTTACCCTGTCTCCATCCCAGATGACCTTTTGAACATCCAGAATACACCCATCATAGCGCCAGCCACGGGCCTGGATTACTTCCTGCATACGAAGTGGAAGAACACAGGCTTTGTCCTTACGGTTTGCATATCTCCATTTTTCCTGCCCTGAGTTTTTCTGCAAAGCCTTGCAAAGCCTTGCAAAGCCTTGCAAAGCCTTCAGGACCCCTTCTCCCACACCCGAGTGGTTAGAGGCAAGGAGTCCAGGGGGGGGGGGTTTGAGGAGTGCTACTCTGTACTTCTGAGGGGGTCTCCCTGTCTTTAATCCTAAAAGAGACGAGGGCGCTGGGCATCCAAACCGTCCCCTCTCTTGGCTCCCGAGAGCCTCTGTGGATCCTCCTTGTCCTTTGTGGGCCACCAGCCATGCTGCCCACACCTCCCTTCTAACTCAGCAGACTGCAAGGCTGGCTTCGGTCTTTGGCTTTTCTCTGCCTACAGCTGTCATCTCTATCAGCCTAAAATCATCTTGCAGGTTACAGGTTCTCACCTCTGCTTCCCTCTCAAGACTCTGTTCCGAGTTAATGACTGGTGCTGGGCACTTGGATTAGATGCCAATCAGCACCGAACAGTCTACATGTCTAAATTAACACCATTGAACAGGACTGCCCCCCCCCCACTCTAACAGCCATATCTTGTAATATATTTCTCTCCCTCCTCTCAGAGGAAGCCACAGAGTGGCTGAGGAAGGCTTGCTTCCTCCTAATTGGCACCCAGCCTCCTAGCTGTGTGCTCACACAGTGGAAAGGATGAGTTAGCTTCTCTGGGGCAAACCCTGGGCCTTGCACAGGCTAGGCTAGTGCTGTCACTGAGCTACACTGAGCTGTATATCCCAGATATATATGTATGTGTGTGTGTGTGTATGTGTGTGTGTGTGTATATATACACACACACATACACACACACACACATACATATATATATGAGATAGATAGATAGATAGATAGATAGATAGATATTGAGACAGGCTCTCACTGTATAGCTTGGCTATATTGGAACTCCCTATGTAGACCAGATTGGCCTTGAACTCAGGAAGATTCGCCTGCCTCTGCCTCCTGAATGCTACAATTAAAGGCACCGGTCACCACTTTCAGCTCGCTTTCCTACTCTTTCAATGCAGAAGCACAAATCACAAAACTGCCTTAACCCTCCCACTCTTGTGATCTTCCTCCCTTCTCATTAGGTGGTATGATTATTGAATTTTCTATCATGATCTACTTTTAACACCCATTGCCACCCTACAGTTCAGGCCCTTTCCCCTTCAGTTTGAATTTACCTTCCAGCTGGTCCCTCTCTGTTAAACCTTGATCACAATCATCATATACACCATCCTGAGATGCCGTCTCTACCCAATCTCCACCTTTGCCTGCTGTGTATCCCAGACTGACCTGCACAATGGTATACATGTGACTTAGTTACTTTTCTACTGCTCTGAAGAGGCAGCAGGACCAAGGCAACTTACGAAATCAATTTAGTTGGGGTCTTGCTTATAGTTTCAGAATGTGAGTTGGTGACCGTCACAGAGAGCATGGCAGCAGGCAGGCAGGCAGGCAGGCAGGCAGGCACAGGAGCAACAGCTGAGAGCTTACATTGGGGTGGAAAGTTGGAGGCAGAGAGGTGGAGACTGGGTCTGGTGTGGATTTTTGAAACCTCAAAACCTACCCTCAAGGACACACCTCCTTCAACAAGGCCACACTTCCTAACTCTTCTCAAAATACTTCCACCAGCTAGGGACAAAGTATTCAAGTATGTGAGCTTATTGGGGGCTATTCTCATTCAAACCACCATATATATTTAAAAAGTATGCATACTTTGTTTTTAAAAAATTATTTATTTATTTAATGTATATGAGTATACTTTAGCTGTCTTCAAACACACCAGAAGAGGGCACCAGATTCCATTACAGATGGTTGTGAGCCACCATGTGGTTGCTGGGATTTGAACTCAGGACCTCTAGAAAGAACAGTCAGTGCTCTTAACTGCTGAGCCATCTTTTCCAGCCCCAGTATGTATACTTTTGTTTTATATGTATGGGTATTTTGTCTGCATGTACATCTGTGTACCATATGTCCTTCTGGTGCCCTCAGAGGCCAGAAGAAGAAACTGGGAAAGTTATAATGGGAGTGAGTGAGCTATGTAGGTGCTGGGAATTGAACTTGGGTCCTCTAGAAGAGCAACAAGAACTCTTGATTAGTGACCCATCTAACTGGCCCCTATTGTTTTGATACGGGATCTTATATAGTCCAAGCTGGCCTAGAACTTGCTATGTAATTGGGGATGGCCTGGCCCTAAGATACTGTTTAGCTTTAGCTTTAGCTTTTGCTTTTTTTTTTTTTTTTAATGTTAGCCAGGGTTTCTATTTCTGCAATGAAACACCGTGACCAAAAAGTAAGTTGGGGAGAAAAGGGTTTATTTGACTTACAAGTCAGAACAGGAACTCAAACAGGGCAGGATCCTGGAGGCAAGAGCTGATGCAGAAGCCGCGGTGGGGTGCTGCTTACTGGCTTGCTCCCTTGACTTGCTCAGCTTGCTTTCTTATAGCACCCAGGACCACTAGCCCAGGAATAGTACCACCCACAATGGGCTGGGCCCTCCCCCTTGATCACTAATTGAGAAAATGCCTTATAGCTGGATCTCATGGAGGCATTTCCTCAACTGAGGCTCCTTCCTCTCTGATGACTCTAGCTTGTGTCAAGTTGACACAAATCAGCCAGTACATCTGTGGTTTTTTTTGTTTGTTTTAAGACAGGGTCTCCCTATGTATTCCTGGCTGACCTGGAATTTGCTAAGTTCACCAGGCTGGCCTTGAACTGACAGAGATCTTTTAGGATGCTGACTTCATCATATCTCTCCCTAGTGTAAAAGTCTTGAGTGGGCTCTCATTGACAATGTTCTTCAATGTTTTCCATAATTAGGTACCACGTCTGTAAATTGCAATGAGTTCTGTATATGTATGTCCACCCAAATCCAGGTATTGAAACACTGGCCCTTAGGGTAACACTATTAGAAGGAAGAACCTTTGGGAGGTGATTTGGTATTGAGGGCAGAGCCCTCCCAAACAGTTTTAGTGCCCTTAGGAAAGAGGCCCCAGAGAAGCTAACTCATCCTTTCCACCGTGTGAGCATACAGCTAGGAGGCTGAGTGCCAATTAGGAGGAAGCAAGCCTTCCTCAGACACTGACTTTTCAAGCATTTGGTCTTGAACATTTCTACTTATCAGCCACTGAATCCGCAGCGCGAAGTTGCAGGAGGCAGATGGACTTCTAACCTCAGGTGAGCTGAGATCACACAGGGCGGAGGCTGGATTTGTATGTAGAGTGTCAAGCCCATCCCTCTCATCTGGCTTACTGACACACCCTTATCATTCACTTTAGCATTAGCTGTGAGCAAAACAAGGAAGCAGGAATGAGTGACAGTTGTCTTATCCCATTGGAAATAATTTCTAGTGGACCAGACAGACAGACAGACAGACAGACAAAAAGTTCTCTATGAGTTCAAGGCCTGGTTTATGAATCAAGTTCCAAGACAGCCAGGGTAACACAGAGAAACCCTGACTTGGAACTGCCCCACCCCACTGAGGGGGGGAGGGAGAGGGGAAGGGGAGGGAAGTGCAGAAAAAAAAACGAGAACAATGGAGCTCTACAGTACTGGAATCAGGTTTTCAACTCTCCTCTTATCTCTAACTATCTCTCCTTTTTTTTTTTTAAACTTTAATAAGACAATGTGTATGTGTGTGTGAGGCTGGAAGATGTCAGATGTCAGATCCCCTGGAGCTGGAGTTACAGGTGGGTGTGTGCCACTCAGAGTGGGTGCTGGAAACCAAAACTGCCACCTCCATGGCCCCAGCAGCTTGCTGCTTTTCCAGTTGTATTGGAACCCACATTCTAATAGCTTCAAAGGGACCTGTGAGCGCTATTGACACTTTGTAAACAAATGATTCTCTGAGAACACCTCTCAAATAGATAGCAAATAAATCTGGTATATTTCTTGAACATTTCCTTTTTAAAAGAATATTTGAGACAGATGTAACATGGTATGGCCTCTAATTCCCTATATAGCAGCAGATGACCTTGGATTTCATATCCTGTCTCTGCCTCCATGTGCAGGTGTGCACCACCACACCAGGTTTTGTGTGGTGCTGGGTGTTGTGTGTGTCAAGCAAGCACTGTACCAATTGAGCTATATTCTCTACCACTCTCGGGTGTTTAGAATTAAGCATCCAGTCTAATGATCCTTCCCATTTGAACCACATTAAATAATGTATGATTTAGGTTAGGTGTTAGTCAACTTTAGTGCAAGAGGCGGTGTGACACATATCTGGAACTCTCAGAGGCTTCTGGCATATCTCTTGCTCACACATTTGTGAACTGGTTGCAGTGAATTCTTGGCACACTGTAGATCTTTTCTGTGACGACTCTATGTAGTCTCTCATTCTGGGACTCAGGATGAAAAGGCAGGGGCAGGTTCAGGCAAAGGGTAGAATGGCAAGATTCCAAACCAAGGCAAGCCTTCAGAGTGAAAAACCCTGCTCGCACTCCATTGGCTAGAGGCGGTCACGTGGCTAGGCCCGTCTTCAGGGGAGCGCTGACATATTTACTTCTCCCATGGAGGGACGCAGTAGCGTAGTAGCGAGTGAATGCTTGCTGAACAACTCATTGCAACACAGAGAGCTTATGGAGTTTCCTTCACAAGTGGCCTTTACAAATAGAAGAGGTCGTTATCTATCTGGGTTCCTCTGGGTACCATATCACCTGAAGGAGGACCAGAAGACATGACTTCTTAAAGATGCCTATTTTGGTACAAAGGGCCATGTAATTTGTGTTTGATATCTGCTTGCCACTGAAGTCCCTTTTTCCTTTTTCCAACAGAGCTGTGCCAGGGGGGTGATTTCCTAGCCAGGGCTTAATATCAGAGTCTCTGTGTGATTGTATACAAGTGACAGTCACACAGCAAACATAAATACGGAAGAGGCTCTGATACCATCAGGGAACAGTATTCCTGCCATCAGGCCAGCTTTGTCTGCCACCGCAGTGCAGTTAACTTCGGAATGAAATTGGAAAGCTAACTGACGGTCAGAGGGGACCTGGAAGATTTTCATTTGTAACAGAGACAGGCAGGGCACAGTGAAACGTAAGACTACAAACAGGTTTTGCCACAGGCTGGATAAATGTGAATGCCCTTAGATTTGAATATACTCAGATGGAGAGATGCCAGGCACGTGGGTGAATTCATACCTTAGTTGTTTTGATTCCAAGATTTCATGAGCTGCACCTTTTCACCCTCCCCTCCCTCTGCCATAACTTTGCCATCTTTCTACTCCAGGGTATTCCCACCACCTTCACCCCACAAATTTCTTCCATCAAGAACTCCTTAGGTTGTTGTCATTTAAAGTGAAGTCCCCAGACCAGAATGGCTGGTCTCAGATGATAAATACTATTGAGAAATACATAGCTTCCTCTCCATTCTTGCTGAACCCAGATCACTAGCGATGCGATGAAGAGCAATTGTCTCCTGGTAACTTTGTATCAGTTCTTCAGGGGATACTTTATGCACATGCATTGCAGCAGGAGAACATTGCGATTCTGACTCAGTAGACCACAGGGCAGAGCCTGTGACCTGTATCTCAGAAGACTTTAGAAACCCAGTCATGTATGCAGACAAATCGGTGGGTTCCACAGTCCCAAAGCCTAACAGTGCTGTTTGCATAGGATTGATGGACTAGAGAAAGAGGACTCGTTGAGGGTGGGGCCTTAGTCAATGGCCACCTGGCTTTGTGTTTTGTTTTTCAAGCATAGTTTAGTCAGAGAGTGGGTCTGATGGCAGTGAACCCACAAGGTCTCAGCTATGGAAGATTAAAGAGGGGGGCGAGGAGTGGAGGGAAAAGCAGGGTAGGAGTTTGTAGACTTGGGTTCTAACGCTAGTTCTTGCTCTGTCAATAAGTGTGTTAAGATGCAGTCCCTTATTTCTCTGTCATCCATAAACTGAAGACGACAGTCATGCAATCTCTCGACATGCTGGCCCCTATTAAAATGAAATAACATTATACTTACTTTAGCAGAGGATTTTTCTCTTCAAGTGAGTAAGAGAGTCTTAGCAACATCGGGTCCCTAAACTGCAGAACTGAGAGCCCATGTGCTGAGTACTTGGCCCCCGGTCCCTTGTGAACCATACATAGGTGGAATTAGTTCTAACTCGTTCCAGCCCCGACATGCTTCTCAAGGTGTGCTGAGGATTCTAGATCTGAATCAGGTCTCAAGGACTGAAATCTTTGCTAATCGTGTGACTTTGGGCAAGTTATTCTCCTGAAGCTGTAATTTTTTTTTTATTTACTAAAAATTAAATGATGATTAAAAAAAAAACCCTATCTGAAAAGGTTACTTGGGACTTTAAAAGATTCAGTATATGTCAGGAGCTTAAGACAGTGTCTGGCGCATTGGATCAATGTCCCCAGGCTGACACCTGGAGGAGGTGCGACCTCAGTTACGGCAGCAGAGGGCAGATGGCAAATCTCCCTCTCGCCTGTAGGTGGCGCCTCTCTGTGTTGAACTGACTACTTGCGTCGGGCAAGTCTCAGCAAATCAAGAAGTTTCTTTGCATCTCTTGCTCTGCCTAGGATTGCTAGAACCTGACTCCCACAGTCTTCTGAAGCTTGTTCCCAGGACGGCCAGTCTTAGGGACTTCCTAAAATGACATCCCTTCTTCCCTGCTCCTGAGCACCTGCCACCCAGGAGGACTGGCCCTGGGAGGGCTCCTCAACCAGCCCTTGAGGTAGGGAGTTTCCTTTCTGCTAGGTTAAAATGACAAATTGGTACATGAGCGGTTAATGAAAGATGCTGGAAACCTCCGTGGAGATCAGAAAAATCGCCTCTCTGAGCTGACAGCCAGGCCATCTGCATTCCCGCATTTCTATTAATTCCTTAACAATAAACGACAGGAGCGCCTAGAGGGTTAACAGCTTAATTTAATCTCTGAGATTCCTTCCTGAAGCACTGAGAATTAGAAAGGCAGTTTACTGAACATTATCCACACACCTGGTTTTTCCCCATTTGATGCCCTGGATATGTCTTCCGGACCGCTCCTACTCGCCTGCACGCAGAGGCTCAGAATACTCCCCACGAGTCACCCTTGGCCTCACTGAACCCCTACACTAGTCTCCTATTTTCTCCACATTAAGCGTCTTACTTGCAGTTACTCTAAATATTGGTTTAGGCCATTTCTGTAGGCTGGCTTTCTCTGTAGGGAATGAATATCCTTTCCCCAACCAGAACAACAAGAGATTTTAACACGCACACGTGCGTGTGTGTGTGTGTGTGTGTGTGTGTGTGTGTGTGTGTGTGTGTGTGTTGTATGTGAATGTTATGGGCTCCGTGTGGGGGCCACAGCTTCATGGGCTCAGTTCTCAACTTCTACCTTTACTTGGGTTCTGGGCATGGAACTCGGGTCACTAGCTTTTTATCAGATGAGGTATCTGGCTAACAAATCAGGCTTGGAGTCCCTAGCCAAGCATGAAATACTACTTGGAGACATTATTTCTGATGCCAGTCCTTTCTTCTGAGGAAGAGCAAGGCTTGCAAATGTTTAGTGGCTTGTAAGATTGCCTATCCAGCTAATGTCAAAGCCCTCAGGTCTTCTCACGCCTGCACAAACACTTGTTCCATAATAGGGCCGGCAAACAAGTTTGTCTCCCGCCTTGGATCGGATGTGACTTAACTCCCCCTGGGAGACTGGTGGGTAGGTGCTCCCTAGGTTGCTTCCTGGCTTAGGAGGAAAAGCCTCAGGGACACTCACGCTTTCCAGGCCCAAGGAAAGAGCAAAGGTATTTGCTGTCCTTGCATTTTTCAATGGGGTTCCTTTGGGTTAGGCATTTAAAGACTCTATTAAAATGGAAATGTTATCTTGGAGGAGTAATGCATTAAGCCATTATCTGTCATTAACACCTTGGCTAGAACGTTGAGTCGGCTTGTTACCGGCAGCTCCCTTAGGGAATGGGAACTCTGCCCTGGATAGAGAGGCCTAGGAAAGGGTCTTGCCCTGGAGAAGTGCAACATTTGTAGAGAAGGAGCAAAGGTGTCAGGAATTTCTATCTTTGCACATTATAGAGCATTCTAGAATCAGTCACTATGCTATCTGCTCCTAACAAGATGTATACTCATAATCTCAGGTTCTTGTATAAATAGTAGTTTTCTTTCTTTCTTTCTTTCTTTCTTTCTTTCTTTCTTTCTTTCTTTCTTTCTGTCTGTATTCATTTATTATTTATTCATTTTTAAAATACATCAAAATTCAGAGGTACGTAAGAGAATCCACCAAGCCTCAGCGCACATTACATATAAAGTAAGGTGTCTAGGCTCCTTTTGATGAAGTTTGATTCATCAGTTCAAAAATAGTACAAGGCCAAGCTCAGTTTTTCTTCTTTCTTTTTCTTCTTTTTGGTTTTTCAAGACAGGGTTTCTCTGTGTAGCCCTGGTTGTTCTGGAACTCACTATGTAAACCAGGCTGGCCTTGAACTCAGAAATCTGCCTGCCTCTGCCTCCCAAGTGCTGGGATTAAAGGCGTGTGTCACCACTGCCCGGTTCAGTTTTTCTTTTCTGTTTTGTTTTGTTTTTTTCTATTCTTATTTATTTTTTTGAGAGCTGGCTTTGAGCCATCAGTTGTGTTGCTTTGCAGTTGCCATATCTGATGGTTATTTTGTTTGTTTAAATCTTTTTTCTAATTATTTTTATATACAGTCTTCTGCTAATCTGGACTGGCCTGAAACTCATGACCTTTCTGCCTCAGCTCCCAAAAGACAGAATCACAGGTGTGTAGCACCACATCAGATTGAAATCACTTCTCTTCTATTGTTTGTGAAAGAAACAGGGTTTCTTTGTGCAGCCTTGGTGGCTGTCCTAGAACTCGATCTGGACACCAGGCTGGCCTTGAACTCACAGATCTTCCTGCCTCGGTCTCCTGGGTGCTGGGATCCATCCGCCATCTGCCATCCGCTATCCGCCATACCCTCTCCCCCACTCCCCTCGGCTTGAAGCCACTTCTTAGGCAGTTTTGTTCATAGAGATAGGAGAAGAAACAGGAACCTCAAGCTTACTCATCCCTTTGACTAGAAGAACCACCCAGTATCTCCCAGAACTCCTCAGTGCCTAGAAAGGAGTCATGTGACTATCTTTAGTTGCAAGCCAGCCTAGTATTTTCAGTCTCTGCAAGAGGCGTATCTGACAGGCAGTAAGTATATCTGATAAGTCGGAGAACACAAACACTCACAAGGGCCAAGGACGTAAATGCATCTGCTCCTTAACACACTTCATCTGCTAGAGCCATTTCCTCTGTGTCAGTGGTTCTGGTTCCCCGAGACCACATCCTCCCACTGAGGGGCAGGAAATGTAAATGAAGATCAGGGCCATTAAGATGTGTTGTGTTAACTTGGACTGTGACCATAAATGTCTTTGCAAACAGCCGTCTTGTCTGTTTGTCTAGGCTCTAATTTCTCCGCTCTCATCTTGTTAACTAACCTCATGGCCTATCAGCCGCCATCATAGCCATGAACAAGAGAGACCACCCTTTCGACAGCGTCTGTCTTCACCTCCCACGCCCCCAGACTGCAGGTGTTTCTCTGTGTTTGTCTGCAGAGTGCTCTGGTGACCCTCGTGTCCCTGACAGACAAACTGAGCTTTGCTGCTGAGAAGGTCGAGGTTGGGAAGCAGGAGTTCAGCCAGTGCGCTGAATACTATGGAAAATATAGGCATTGAAGGTCTGCCAAACAAAGGAAAAATCAGCTAAATTAATTGCACTAGGATTGGCTCCTGGCAAAATTTGGAATTAACAAAATAGCTTTTGGTTAATGGGTTAATACTCAATATATAAAGAGTTCTTATAGCTCCAGAAGGAATGTGAAAAGGACATAAATCCTTCCAAAAAGGAAAAAAAATTAAAATATATAAAGATACAAGTGAAAAAATTAAAATATATGAAGATACATAAAAGGTAGATGCATCTTTTAAAAAGTTCATTCTTATCAAAATCAAGAATTAATTAAAACAGTCTACCAATTCTGTCAAGTTGTCAAGATGAATTCAAGAAGATTCATTAGTAATTGGCTTTCTTCTCACTCTTATATTTTATGTGTATGCTTGTTTTGCCTGTGTGTATGTTTGTACACATACATAACCTATCCTCATCCAATAAAATGATCTCTCTGATGAATCCGTTCATCTCCAACAGGTTAGATCCATGCTAGCCAAATACATTACCAACTCCTCTCCTGGGTAGTCTGTCATCAGACTCCAAATTCCTGTGGCAGACCAAAGGTCATCTCTTTGACTGGACCGTGTTAGAGACCACACCCTCAGGGTAGGTGTTCTTGTTGCTGTTGCTGCTGCTGCGGCTGCGGCTGCGGCTACGGCTGCGGCTGCGGCTGCTGTTTTGCTTTGGTGTCAGGGATAGAGCCCAAGGCCCTATACATGATTGGTAAGTGTCCTACCATGGAGTGGCATCATTCTTGGCCCTCAGTCTTAATATCCAAGTGCTTTGCCATTGAGGCTCTATGATTCTAATATATGCCACTGGGTGACATTGCTTTAGAAAGTCCTCAGACAGAAGCCTTCGGATTTCTCTCTCTCTCTCTCTCTCTCTCTCTCTCTCTCTCTCTCTCTCTCTCTCTCTCTCTCTCTTTGAGACAAGGTTTCTTTGTATAGCCCTGGCTGTCCTGGAACTCACTTTGTAGACCAGGCTGGCCTCAAACTCAGAGATCTGCCTGCCTCTGCCTCCCAAGTGCTAGGATTAAAGGCTTGTGCCACCATTTTCCAACTCCCATGGACTCCCAATGCCCACATAATATGTTCACTATTAAAAAAACATGAGTCTATCAGGCCAAGAAACAGTTTCTTGTTCAAGAGAAACGCCATTGTTAAAAGAATCACATAATTGTATTAACCCTGGCTGACCTCATTATTACACACAAGGTTAGTTACCTAGAGATGATCAGTTTGGAGAAAGAGCAGATCTGGCGAAAAAAGGGATCTTAGGGCTGACAAGATTTGACTGGGAAAAAAGAGTGGCCAAGAAGGATAAGATTAGCTGAGGTACCAAGGAAGAGCTCACTAGTCAACTGGAAGCAGCATTCATTCATTTATTCATTCACTCACTCATTCATTCATTCATGCAACAAACATTCATCACGCCTATATAGTGCAGTCTTCTACTTCAAAGACCAAACTGGCAGCTTCTGCATGGTATCCCAGGAATCTTGCAGACCTTTTTAATGATGCCCTGGCCTTCCTCATGCTCCTGTTCCATTCTTTTGTGATTATGGCCATGGCCCATGCTCAGAACATCCAGAGCAGGAAAATGTGAGCATGTCACATAGCTGCCCATAAGACTCCTTAGCTACATCACAAAATAACGGTGTGTTTTAAAGGAGAACCAGCTTTTAAGATGTTCATTTCCTCTGTGTGTACAAAATGGAATGCAGGGTATAAATACTCAGACTCCTGGGGTTCTGTGGATGGAAATGACTGGGGAGTCATCTAAACCAGGCTTTGCTGTCACAGCCTTATTACTATAAAGTCCTAGATTTCCGAGGTTCCTGATACACATGAGAACAGGGACATTCTGACTAAACCAGGGGTGGAGACATGGGCCACTCACCTTTTGTCCCCTTGTCCTATCCCTGGAGTATTTCTGACCCCTCTAGACATGCTGACAATCCTGGGAACATAAATAAATCCAAGTCCTGCTGATCCGTCCAACAATCTCACTTTGTACATTTCTTTTTGTAAAACTGGGCACTTCATATTTCTATTGAGTTAGCTGTCTTATTTTCTTTTTTAAATCATAGGTTTCTTGAGGGCAGGAACTTTTTTGTTTAAATAAAAAAAAAATTTTTTTTTTTTGTAGTGAGCTTTCTCTTCCTATGAGTGTTTAAGGCCTTGTTAAAACCCTCCTGTTATTGCCGGAAATGATCAGGGACTTTAATTATATATAAACATCCTTTATTGAATCTTTGAAAACTGACTTCACAGAAGTACGGAATTCTCAGCTTGAAGGGACCTTTGAGAACGTGTGCTTTAACACTCTAATTTTCTGGAACTGGAAACCGGGGCCCAGATAAGTGATTCGGTTGATGTCATGTACTAAGTTAATGGTGGCATTGGGACAATACTGCTGGATCCTGATTCCCGGTATAGGACTGTTATAACTTCAAACGGGAGGCTACACTTGCGCTGCTAGAATATTATGGATTTGTATTTCTGAGAACACACTTCAACTACCCATAAATCTCTTTCTCTCTCTCTCTCTCTCTCTCCCATCATTAGATGAGAATTGTTATTAGAATCCAGGACCTCTCTTTTATTAGCTGTAGCTTTTTAACTTATAAAATTAAAAGGTACTGGCATAAAGAGGTGTCCACCATACATTAAATGGAATACAACTATTATTCACTTAAAGCTCTGGGCAATATCCTGAGGGTTAGTGGGACACATTTTTCCATGGTCACTCTTAACTTGATTATCTCATGAACACTGGAGTCCTTCATGATGTGATAACCACATGCCATTCATAAGAGCGATGCTAACAGTTCACACCAGAGCTTGAAGAGTTTAAAATGTACATTTCCCTTGTTCTTTAAAAATACTGTGCACTACCATGCACTATATAGAGACCTCTCTCATTTACTCAGTCCTTTATTGACATGATTAAAGGCGTCTCAAATGTCTCAAACCTGCGGTGACGTTCCCCACACATTCTTCCTTTTGCATCCATTCACTCATTTTTGCAAGATGAGTTCCTAAAAGTGCAATTTCTGGGTCAAATTTTGAGCTAATCTGTGACATTCTTCTTCAAAAAAATTTTTTTCCTATTTCTAGGACTGAAATAAATATATTCCAACATCTGTATATGACTATATATCTTATTAAGGTTTTTATATAAATGAGGTTATTTTAACGTAAATATTGATTTAATTGTATTATATGTGCATGAATGTTTTGCCTGCACACACACACACACACACACACACACACACACACATGCATTATGTGTGTGCTGCTGTCCCTGGAAGCTGGAAGAGGGTGCTGATCTGAAACTGGAGTTACAGCCAGTTGTGAGTTGTGAGCCACTATGTGGGTGCTGGGAACTGAAATTTGGTCCTGTACTAGAGCTGAAAGTCCTCTTAACCACAGAACTATCTCTCCAGCTCCCTTTATTTTATTTATTTTGTTGTATGTATGTATGTATGTATGTATGTTTTTCTGAGACAGGGTTTCTCTGTGTAGCCCTGGCTATCCTGGAACTCACTCTGTAGACCAGGCTGGCCTCGAACTCAGAAATCCATCTGCCTCTGCCTCCTGAGTGCTGGGATTAAAGGTGTGTACCACCAGCTCCCTTTAAAAACAAACAAACAAACAAAACCTTTTTAGCGATCGTATGAGTTCGTCAGTGGGAAAGTTGGGATTTAGATAAGTTCATGTGTTTGTTCAAGTCCTACAGGTAGGGAAGGTGGAGAGAGTTTTCTCATTCCAGTATGGTCTCATTGCAGAAATGGTTCATGGGGTTGCCAAAATGGTGCATTAGTTAAAAGAACTTACTTCACAGCAGAGGATCCAAGTTTGATTTCCACCACTCACAATCTTTAACTCCATCTCCAGAGGATCCAAGGCTCTGTACTGGTCAGCATGGTACTGATACCATGAACATGCCTGTGTGTGGTGCACACAAACTCTTGCAGCCTCACACACATACACATGAAGATATAGGTATATTCGTACACTTATCTCTATATATGTTTCTATATACAGACATACATATACATACACATACACACATATGTATACACACACACATGTTTGTTTCATTTTGGTTTCTTCCAGACAGGGTTTCTCTGTGTAGCCCTGGCTGTCCTGGAACTCCATCTATAGACCAGGATGGCCTCAAACTCATAGATCCTCTTGCCTCTGCCTCCCAAGTACTAGGATCAAAGGTATGTACCACCATGGCCTGGATTTTTTTTTTTTTTTAAACACAGAAATAAAACTCTTAGAAAAAGGCTGAGAACAAAACTACAGCAGAGATGGCTACTCTGGGCTAGACCATGGCTGAGCAAAACCATCCGGCCCTTGCCCAGATGTTTGCTGGAGAGGACACCAGCTTTCTGTCTGAAGCCAGTTGCGGGCCTGCAGGTCCTTCTTTATCACACTGCTTCCAAGGGAAAACCTGTGTCCCCTATTCTGAGGTGGGATACCCTTGTTAAAAAAAGAAGTGGACGCTTCCAGATAGAGGTAGAGAGGACCCAGGAGCTTAAGCAAGGCTGAAAACAAACCATCCTGAAATGATCTGATGGTATCTCTGGAAATGCTGCGGTCGTTTCCCTTAGGGAAGAGAGGTACCAAAGGATGCTGAAACAACTGTTAGTATCCATGATGCAGATGTGGACCTTCCAGAGCAGTTAATTGTATTATATGTGCATGAATGTTTTGCCTGCACACACACACACACACACACACACACACACACACACACACACACATACACATACACATTTTGTGTGTGCTGCTGTCCCTGGAAGCTGGAAGAGGGTGTTGATCTCCTGAAACTGGAGTTACAGCCAGTTGTGGGTTGTGAAATGATTTGATGGTATCTCTGGAAATAAACGCCGCAATCCAGAGCAGTTAAGCCATGTTGAAGAGTCAAAGCAGAAGGCACTTTTTTTTTTTTTTTTTTTTTTTTTTTTTTTTTTTTTTTTTTTTTTTGGTTTTTCGAGACAGGGTTTCTCTGTATAGCCCTGGCTGTCCTGGAACTCACTTTGTATACCAGGCTGGCCTCGAACTCAGAAATCCGCCTGCCTCTGCCTCCCGAGTGCTGGGATTAAAGGCGTGCGCCACCACGCCCAGCGGCACTTTTTTTTGCTTCTGGAGACAGAGATGCTATTCTGGTGTGCGTTCAGCTCTGTCCCCAGGAGCCATTTCCGGTATGGGATGTGTGTGTGTGTGTGTGGGAGGGGGGGTGTGACTGGTGACAAGCAGTATTTTCCTGGATCATAATCCTCCTTTTCCTCAAACCAAAGCACATATGTTTAAACTTTTCAAAATAATCGCCGGTGCTTTAGCAAACATCACATTTTATTTGGCTTTATAACCATTTGTTGGGCATCTACTACTATGTGAATGGAGTGACCAGGACAGGAAGCTAAGGATTACACGTGTCTCTGCAGAAAGTCATGGATGGGGGACTTGGGAGGCAGCTTCATCCTTTGCTACCCAACCCTTCCCGATGGTAGGCTCCTGGGAGCAATAGCTGCTGGTGTGTGCAGGCGTAGGGTTAACAAACGTCTGGCACGTCACACTATTGCCATGGGCTGGTGGCTCCAAAGGGTCCCCAGAAAGCTTTGGGACTTGGGTTATGTTTGGCTTCAGCCTTGTGAGACCTCATTTCTAGACCGCGTATTATGTTAGTGGGACCCAGAGAGATTTATTTTCGTGACCTTTCCGGATGTGGAATCCGAGCCAGCGGGGAGGGCGAAAATCAGCTCCGAAGCGGTTAATTTTACTAGCTCCTAAATTGATAAGCGGTGGGACGTCAGTCTGAAATGAACTCGCCTTGTTCGACGGGGTTCTAAGACAGCGGAACTCAATCAGCAGCGGGCCGCACGGTTCAAGGCTGCAATTCATCCCGCCGTGCCTCTGAAAAATGGGAGGTGACAGTTCATTTTGCCAGTGACAGTCTGTCGGTCTCGCTCGCTGCTTCTCCTGTCGATTGCCTGGCTGAGGTGAAACTCAGCTTCGAGACACCCTCGTTTGGTATTCCACTCAGCTGAGCAGGACAGCCCCGGGACCCAAGGTGTGCAAATCTTTCCGCCCCACAGCTCATCTCCCTGCCTTCTCCGAAGCTCTCTGAAGCGCTCAGGCCTGATCGTGAGTCCCAGGAGCCATCTTCCCACTTCCTGTACCTCGTTTTGTCCCTCTAACTTCCACTTCCGGCGAGCAAGGCCACCTCTCTGGGATCCTGTGAAACAAAGCTTAGATGAGACTCCAACAGAGGTCTGTGGGCAAGGAGAAATAAAGGCACAGGTGCAGAGATGACTGTGTAAATGGCTGTCCCTGGGATGAAGCTCAGAGCCTTGGGTACGCTTAGCAAGCAAGCCTTCAACCTCAAGCCCTACAGCGACAGGGTCTGAGAAAAGCCCTCCAGAGGGATGACACTATGCCTGTACTTAATCTCCAGTTGCCTTCCCCTCACCCTCAATTACTTTCTATTTCTCTAAAGACATCACACTTGGAATTATGCATGTGTTTTTATTAAAGTTCTTTGCTTTAATACATTTGAACAGAACGCCCTCATTGTTAAGAGACACTACTTCTAAAAAAAATTAGGAAAAAAAGAGCTGCCTATAATTTATTCTTGAAAAGTCCATGGGAGGGGGATGAATATATATATATATATATATATATATATATATATATATATATATATACACACACACACACACACACACACACACATATATATATATATATATATATGAAAAAGATAAATATGCCAAAAGTTAATGATTGATGGATCCAACCAAGTTAGAGATGTACAAGAGGCTTATATATAATAGAAACTTTTCTGTAAGTTTGAAGTTATTTAAAAAAAGTAATTCTAAAAAATCTGAACAGATTGTCCTTGCCTCATTCACGAGGCATTGTCTCAATAAACATTTTAAAAATTACTTATTTCAATGGCTGGAGCGATGGCTCAGCAGTTAAGAGCAATGGTTGCTTTTGCAGAGGGCCGGAGTTCTGTTCCTAGTATCCATTTGGCAGCTCACAACCTGTCTGTATTTCCAGTTTCAGGGGCTCTGATGTCATCTTCCGGTGTTTACAAGCACCAGGCATGCGACTGCTGAACAGACTTACATGCAGGTAAAACACTCACACACATAGAATAAATTATTTTTATTTTTTTAACTCTGTGTGTGTGTGTGCGCGCGCGTGTACACCCTCAAGTATGTGGAAGCCTATGATTGATGTCCAGCATCATCCTTGTCTTAGTTAGGATTTTATTGCTGTGAACAGACACCATGACCAAGGCAAGTCTTATAAAGGACAACATTTAATGGGGGCCAGCTTACAGGTTCAGAGGTTCAGCCCATTATCATCAAGGCAGGAGCATGGCAGCATCCAGGCAGGCATAGTACAGAGGGAACTGAGAGTGCTACATCTTCATTTGAAGGCTGCTAGCAGACTACTGGCTTCCAGGCAGCAAGGACAAGGGTCTTAAGTGACACACCTACTCCAACAAGGCCACATCTCCTAATAGTGCCACTCCCTGGGCCAAGCATATACAAACCATCACAATCCTCAGTTGCTTGTCCACCTCACTCATGAGGCAGGGCCTCTCAATCAAATCCAGAGCTTCAGATATAGCTGTCTCTCTAGTCACCTTGCTCTGGGGATCCCCTGCCTCTGTAGTCCCAGGCTGGAATTACAGATATGCTGGGACATCCACTTGGTATTTATATAGGCTCCGGGTATCTGAACTCCTGCTTGCGTAGCCAGGGTTTCAACTACCGAACTATCTCCTCAGTCCTATAAGCATTTATTAGACATGCCCTGTGTATATTGAGGATAAAATGATAACTAATAGGGGACTGTAGAGATGGCTTAGACCCCTAACTTCCAGAAGTTCTGAGTTTAATTCCCAGAAACTACATGATGGCTCACAACCATCTGTAATGGGGTCTGATGCCCTCTTCTGGTGTGTCATATATATATATATATATATATATATATATATATATATATGATAACTGACATAGGAATGGTTTTGGAGTTGGGGAAGACAAGTGACAGGCAGATATGCAGATACAGATGGGCTATGAGCTTTGATTGACAGGCGTTAACTGCAGTGGGAACACACGGGAGGGATAAAGCTCCATTCTGGCAGTCGTGGCTTTGCTGTTGAAGGGAATGATGTTCTAAGCTGTGACTCAAAAAGGGAGTGGTGGTCAGCCGGGTGAAGGGTAGGGGGAAGCGTTGCAGATAGAGGGGACATTCTGTGAAAAAACACGAGAGTGGGGTACAACTCATTTGAGAAAATAAGTTTGTTACTTAGAAGGACACAGAGACCTGGGCAGGGTAGTCCATGCCTTTAATCCCAGCTCTGAGGAAGCAGGGGTGGGAAGATCTCTGTGCATCTGAGGCCGGTCCACATCAAATTCCAGACCAATCAGGGATAAATAGTGGGAGCCTGTCAAAAAGGAAAGAAGGGAAAAGAAAAGACAGAGTCAGGGACCATGGAGGGGGAGAGACTAAGGAGGTGAGTAGCTCGAATGTAGTGGTGATGGTGACGGTGGTAGTGGTGATGGTGGTGGTGATGGTGGGTCTTGACCCCTTTAGGGATCGCATATCCGATATCTGGCATATCAGACATTTATATTACGATTCATAATTGTAGCAAGATTACAGTTATTAAGTAGTGACAAAATAGTTGTGTGTCTGGGGACCACCACAACATAAGGAACTGTATTAAAAGGTTGTGTCGGGCGTGGTGGCGCACGCCTTTAATCCCAGCACTCGGGAGGCAGAGGCAGGTGGATTTCTGAGTTCGAGGCCAGCCTGGTCTACAGAGTGAGTTCCAGGACAGCCAGGGCTATACAGAGAAACCCTGTCTCGAAAAACCAAAAAACAAAACAACAACAACAACAAAAAAGGTTGCAGCATTAGGGAGCTTGAGAACCACTGCTCTATTGTCTAGAGTAAGGACCTACTACACCTCTTACCTAATCACATCTCTCATTTTCAAGGCCAGAAAGCCATGTGAAAAAAAAGAATAGATTTTTAAAGAGTAAAAACATTTATGCATCTCTGCATGAGTGTATGTGCACCGTGTGTTTTAGGTACACATGGAAGCCAGAAGGTGGTTTCAGATCCCCTGGAATTGGACTTCCAGGTTATAAGCTGCCCAAAGTGGTTGCTGAGAACAAATCCGGATGCTCACAAGAACAAGGGCTCTTAATCACCAAGCCATCTCTCCAGCTCCTACGAGCAAGAGAAGGTTAATATTTTCTGTAGTTATTTTGGTGTGTCCCATAGATATGAGGAGTAAGGAAATGTGGTGGGTAAATAGCATTTTCTTTTTCTTTTTAAAAAGACTTATTTATTTACTTGGTGTGCACATGTATGTGTGTGTGAGTGCATGTGTCATGCATGTGTGGAGTCCAGAAGCAGGCATTGGATCTCTCAGTACTGAAGTTGCAGTTGTTTGTGGGATACCCTGGGGTTATAGTTGTGTGTGGGACAGGTGGCTTGTTATGTGGGTGCTGGAATCTAAACTCCAGTCCTCGTGATTGAGCAGCAAGTGTTCTTATCCACTGAGCCATCTCTCAAGCCCCAGACTGCTTGTTCTTTCATCAGATCCACTCCTATTGAAAAATAGAATTAACAGTCTATATGGTCTAGTTTTCTTTGTTTGTTTGTTTTTTTCTCTCTACACTCATCAGACCTAACTGACTTTGGCGGGAGCTGAATTGTTCCTTCATGACGTCATTCCTCTGACTTCAACTGAGCTGATTTGGTTGGGTCAACGGAAGTGTGAGCTACGGACTAGGAACTTATTCAATCCATGCTTCTTCCTTGGCTTCTTGGTGACAATTTCTCTTTTCTCCCCAAGGCTATTTGGTTTGGGCTTTATCTCTTATAATCAAGGGTCTTGACAAGGAGCCCTTAAGGAAGGTAGGTTGAGAGATAACGAGACAAAATCTGTGACAGTGAAAATCACAGGCATAAGAATGGAATCAGCAGAGGGGTCAGACTCAGTGGCAAAATGTGAAGTGGCAAAATGGAAGGCAGAGAGTGGCTCTTCCTAGATCCTCCTAACCCAGCCCCTTTGTACTGGAATCTTTCCATCAGGTAAAGTAAGCAAGGAGGGCCACACCTCAGCGGCAGCGTGGTGAGAAGAGACTCTTTAAAAATGGGCTGAGAGGGCTGGTGAGATGGCTCAGCGGGTAAGAGCACCCGACTGCTCTTCCGAAGGTGATAAGTTCAAATCCCAGCATCCACATGGTGGCTCACAACCATCCGTAATGAGATCTGGCGCCCTCTTCTGGAGTGTCTGAAGACAGCTACAGTGTACTTACATATAATAAATAAAATAAATCTTTAAAAAAAAAATGGGCTGAGAACAGACAGGCTTCCAATGGGTCTGCGGAGGCAGAAGAAGTGATTCAAATCTGTACAATAACCCTGAAACCTTAGAAAGACACGAGGAAGGGCCGAGATAATTGCACTTGACAGATGAGGGCGTTTGACCCAGTGGACTTTAAAGTAAATTGTTAAAGTGATCTAGCCTGGTAGTACCTGAGAGACAATGGAGACCACATTTAAACTTTTAGTAGCACGAAGAAGAGCTGCGGAGGAAGCCCTCTGGCTGAGCCAGGAATTTTGCACGATTAGCCAAAGATGGCAAGATTTCAGAGGACAATGAGCAGAACTCCCAGGTAAAAACAGACTGCTCAGCCAGTGGAGGCTCTCAGCTTGCTAACATGAGTTCTTGAGTTTAGGATCCAGCATCTTTGCAAAAAAGCCAGGTACAGTGTGTCTGTGAGTCCGTCTTTGGGGAGAACCAGGAAAATCCCTGGGCCTTGGTGGCAACAGATTTTGTCAAATTGTGAGTTCTGTGTTCCATGCAAGACCTTGTCTTAAAAAATAAGGAAGAGAGTCATTGAGGAAGATGCTTGATGTGAACCTCTGACCTCCATATCTGCAATTGCATGCTCTCGCTCATGCACACACACACACGCACACACACACACACACACACACACACACACACACACACACACACTGAAAAACAATCTTTGCTTCCTTCCCAATCCTTTTTGTCTTCCAACCTTCCTTGGTACCCAGTTCTTTGTTGAATTTTAACATTCACCCGGGCCTGAATTCTCCTGTGTAATACTCAGTGTCCCCGATGTCTCCTCCTTTCAGGTCTTATCAAAATGTCCTGTGTCCTATATCAGTTCCTCGGGACAGTGACTAATCTGATAAACTGACAGGTACTAATGGGGTAAGGAGCGTGAATACGCTGACACGTTGGACCTCCAGGTAATTCATGTCTTATTTATTTATGAATTCTTACCTCCTGACACGGTTTCTGGCACATGCCAAGTATTCGGTTAATGTCTGCTGAACTGAAATAGATGGCATATTCTCCTTTTCACTCAGACTTTGGGAGACAATCCCTTGCTCAGAGGTAAGGCTTGTAGACTGGATGGACCTTGGGCTGCATCTCACAGTCTACATGAACCATGAACTGAACTTTTCCTTTGAGAAACTGTTTAGCGCTAAGCATCTCTGAGGATTCAGTTAAAACTGAAGCTATTAATCAGGCAAACATTCCTGTCTTTAAAGAGAGTTGTGTTGTCATGTGCTATAATGATGTTCCCAGTGAGTGGGTACTGTTGACGTGGGCGTGGTCATGTCAAGGACCTCACTCCTCGGAGCAAAGCCTTCCCCAGGTGAGGTTCAGAAGGATGGGAGGTTTTCTCAGCTGGCCTTGCCACTCAGGTTTCCAGAACCAAGCAATGTACGATGCAGTGATCGCTCATAGCCTAGAGGTTGGATGCTTGGATTTAATGTGGAAATGAGAACTTGCAGCAACTACCAGGTTGAACTTCAAAAAACACGTTTATTGGCAGGATGGTAGTAGTGCACACTTTAAAGCTAACACTTAAGAAGCAGAGACAGCCAGCACTCGGGAGGCAGAGGCAGGCAGATTTCTGAGTTCGAGGCCAGCCTGGTCTACAAAGTGAGTTCCAGGACAGCTAGGGCTAAACAGAGAAACCCTGTCTCAAAAAAAACCAAAAAAAAAAAAAAAAAAAAAAAGAAGCAGAGACAGGTGGATCTCTTTGAGTTTGGAGTTTGAGGCCAGCCTGGTCTATAGAGTAAGTTCCAGGACAGTCAAGCCTACAGTGTTTTTCTCTGTAAAAATTTAAAAATAAAAGTTTACCTTGGTTTGGGAGAGTTGGCTCAATGGTTATGAACACTGGCTGCTCTTGTAGAGGATCTGGGTTCAGTTCCTGGCCCCCACATGGTGGCTCATAGCTACCTGTAACCCAGGTTCTAGGGAATCAGCTCCCCTCTTCCCACCTTCTTATGTACCAAACATGCATATGGTGCACATATGTACATATAGGCAAAATACCCATGCACATAAAAATAAATCTAAAAAATATATACTTAATTTTGTTTTATGTAGATGGGTGTTTTGCCTGCACGTACTTCTGCACCACCTGTAGGAAGTGCCTGGACAGGCCAGAAGATGGTATATCCTCTGGAACTGGAGCTACAGATACTTATGAGCTGTCTGAGATGGGTGTTGGGAACTGAATTCCAGACCCCCGGAAGAACATCCTGTGTGCTCTTAACCACAGAGCCATCTCTCTAGTCCCAGATTGTATACTCTTTGAGGGTACTGTATTGTCTACACATGTTTATGTCCTAGTGTTCCAAACATAATATTGGTTCAATAAATATTGGAAGAATGAAGGAGGAAGGAAAGGAATATAGAAAGAGAGGAGGGAAGGAGGGTGGGAGGGAGGGAGGGAGGGAGGGAGGGAGGGAGGGGGGAAGGTGTAAGCTACAGTAGTATTTTGGGTTCTCTTTGTGACTACAGAAACATTCTGGGCCCTTTTGGAATTTGGCTAACAAAAAATTCCAAGGAACAGAAATGTTCTGTTCTGCTCTGTTTTCCTTTTCTTGCAAGAAACTGATGAGCCCATTGAGGACTAAACCTATATGTAACCTTGACTGCAAATGGCAGAGTTGGCCTTCCTCGGGCTATTCTATTAGCTAGAGTGTTAACATCTTGGGCTGATATGAATAAAACATAGCTGGCTGCCTCTTCCTCCTTTAGAAACACTAGAAAGAGCTTCACTGCTTCTAGTCTGGAGTCCGCACTAGCCCCTGGGAGTTGGACACTCTTTGTGCTTGCCTCGGTGATGTTAAGTCGGAGCGAGGAGAACATGCCCTGTTTACAAGACACACATTACTCCTTGTATAATTAAATGCTTGAAAGGGCTGGGATCTTTCCACTTGTGGAGATTTTAGAATCCTGGCACGTTAAAGCTCATTTCTCCGTGTGCAGTTTAGGAATTGGGTCCTTCACTCCTAAAGAAAGGCAACCAAATAGCCTGTCTTGGATGGCTTGATTAGTCAGTAACCAAGAGATGCGCCATCAGACTAGGTGTTCCTACAGATGTGCCGTCAGACTAGGTGTTCCTACAAACCCCATTATTCTTTGACTTCATGATTCTGTGCTAGATATCAATCAATTAAAAATTATGAACAATTAGGCTCTCCTTCCCTCTATGGCCTTCAAGAAAGAATGTAATACAGATGGCACAGCAGCAAGCCACACTCACACTTATTGTCACTGTTTTCCGAGAACTTTCTTTCCTTTGTCATCGGCTGTCGCAGGAAGTGGTAAAGCTATTATCTTCAGATTCAGCCAAATCACCATTTCCTGATTCTAATGTTCACTTTTGAATCTTCCCCACTTCCCTTCTACTTCAGTTTGAGGTTCACAGGCACACAGGGAGTAAATTAGCACTAAGCTGAGCAGGTCCCTGATGCCATGCAGCACCTCCATTGGTAGGCACGCCATTTCTCTACTTGGACCTTGGGTTTTTCTCTTCTGGGGCTTCTCAAATTCCTTCCAGATCTGAAACTAGGAATTTCTGTTAAGGAATCTGAAAGTGCCTCTTGGGAAGGAAAACATGTCACCTAACTGTGCATCTCTTCCTAGCTCATACTGCTGTGCATGTGTGTGAATGTGTAGTGTATGTAAGTGTGTGTGCATGTACATGTGTGCATATATGTATAGTATATATCCTCATGTATGCATGTGTGTATGCCTGTATGTGTTTGTGTGTGTGTGTGTGTGAGAGCATGTCTGTGTATTTGTGCATGTGTGTGCATGCATGTGTGTATGTGTGTGGTGTTTCTCAGAGTGCTACAGTGAAAGACTCAGAGACGCATGTTGGCTGCTAACTGAAGTCTGCCAGCATCTCACGTGATGCAGAAATGGAATCAGGGGATGCCAACTTTCAGCTGGAGGCAAACTCTTTGCTGAACCCACATGAGGTTTAAGGAAAGAGGTTGCAGAATTCTCCTTGGACACTGTTTAGACCTTGGTATCTCATCTGTTTTGTGAAAAACGCTTGCTTTCTGTTTTGGACAGCACAAAGTTGTATCTTGATCTTGTTTGCAAATGAAGAGAGAGGTGAGTGAGGAAGGCCCTCTGAAGCCCCTTACCTCCACCCCTGCACTCCCTGATTGACAGGACTGACACCAGTCATATTGAAAGTTTACTTCTTGGGCCAGGGTTCCAGCAGGGGTAACAGAAGTCTCTTGCTAAGCATGGTTGGGTACTCTCTTCATCTGGGACTCCTGAGGTCTTCCACTTTCCCTGTCCCATGGCATCTTTTCCTTTATGATGGAGAAGTTGAAAGCTGAAGGTTTTAGCTACTCTGTGGTGTCAGAGGAGGAATGAAAATCTTGGCCCATGTTTTGAGTTCTTGGTCTGGCTTTTGTACTGTGATTGCTTCTCATTTAAGACACAGCCCCGCCTCCTGAGGAGGAGGAGGGATACCAGGTGTTGCTATAATGGCTGTTCCAATCCTAAGCAACATTTTATATCCTGTAGCCTGCTCAGGCAGTGTAGAAATCAGCTCTGGGGCAGGGGGATTGCCATATGCAGAACTGCCCTGGTGAGGACAGCAGGTTGTCTGTCAATGTATAAAACCTACGTCTGGCCTGGACCACAGAGATTCCACTGGAGGAGAAATTAAACCTGTCTCACACACCAATCCCAGTGCTCTGATTACATTTACAGAGGTCGTGGCCTGCATTCTGTCACCATGGAAACCTCTCAGGCTGCCATGGTGTTGTCTCTGTGTGTGTGGTTGATATTTAAAGGCAAAGTCGGGTATTTGCTCTCCTCCACCAGCCTGTGTGAGATGGGATGAAGAAAAGCATCTCCGAGAGGCAGGTCTTTGTAGTGGAGCCCAGTTTGTAGGGAGGAGGAAGGATCAGGGAGTGGGTGGAGATGCTGGATAAGCAGGCTAGGGGTGCAACCAGAAAGGACTCTAATTGTGTAGGAATGTAAGTGTCTTTTCACAAACACGTGGACCCACATGGTGAGCAGAGCCCTGCTTTCTCTGACTCCTTTTCTAATTTGTAAGCTCACGTCAGAGGAACCAGATGGAGCTGGGGAAGCCTCGTTTGCCCGAATGCCCTTGGTGGGTTTAGTTTTGCACATCTGGTGGCAGAGTGAATTGTGCTGATAACAATACCATTATATGAAGGATCCCTAGTTCTTCCAAAGACCCCACAGCACTGTCCTGGAAAAAGCTACCAGGGGAGTGACTTATCAGAGGTCCCAGGTGCTGGAAGAGTAAATAACACCTGATTCAACAGAGGCAGAGAAGAACACAAGTGCTGACTGGGCTCGTGACCATCAATTTTTTTTCCCTTTAGTCTGAAGACAATTATTTCCACACCATTGAATGGAGTGTAGATAACACAGACACCTTAATAGGCTGGGAGCAGAGGCTGTTTAGAGGAGATTTTAAGCACCATGAGCATAAAATGAACGTGAATATTCTGCAATATGCATCTTACAACTTGTCATTAAGTGGCTGGTCTCAATGACGGGGCTCAACAGTCTTTGATTGGAATATTGAGTTTGGGAAAAGGAAATTCTGCATCAATAGACTCACGATGCGGAATATCACGCATTACTCAATAAGACATGTCATTGTGTTGATAGTCTGTAGGCTAAAAAGTACAGCAGCCTATCCAAACAGCCTGAAGACCTTTTCTTCGGGGGTTTACAGTTGCTCTCTGAAGCTTTTCAAAGTCATCAGGGTAGAAACCGTTATATCTTAAAATTACAGCTTTAGCAAATGAAGTGGATCGGCTTCTAATTCCCCAAACTATAAGGACCTTTACCTCTTCTCTCTAAAAGATTTTCTCCGTGTTTTCATTTGTCTCTCATTTTCCTCTTCTCATAAGCCTTGTACTTGGGTCCTTGTCCACCCCTGCCACGCCCCTCCCCCTCTTCCATTCCATACTCCTTGTAGGCCTTAGCCCACCGGCAGCCCTCCGCTCACGGGCTACAATCTGCCTTCTGATTGGTTCTCTACTGGGTCTGTATTTGTGGTGGGACCATTGTTTCTGCCACAGTGACTGAAAGGGGAAGCTAATATCACACGCCTTCTGAATCAGGGGCTTCTATTGGAAGAGTACCACCCATGTTCCCAAATAGGTGGGGGCAGAGAGGAGGTCTCTGGAGGTGGGCAGAGAAATCTCATCACTCTGGTTCGTTAGGGCCTGACACTAAGAAAGCCACATTTACACCATCTCCTTAAAAGCAAGTTCATTTCGTAAGGAGAAAAACTCTCAGTTTTAGAGACTAACATCATCCATCTATCTTGTGGGATCACTCCTGAGATACATCCTTAGTGAGGAATTAAGGTCAAGTGAGAGACCATGGAGGGTTTGGCCAACACTGAGGAAACAACTCCCATGATATAGGCAGCTGTAAACTCTCTCTCTCTCTCTCTCTCTCTCTCTCTCTCTCTCTCTGTGTGTGTGTGTGTGTGTGTACATGCATATGCCTACGGGACCTTTATAACAACTTTGAAACACTGTCATTATTGGCATCATGTTTAATGAGGAAACTTAAGCAATTTGTCTAAGCAACAGTTTTGAGGACAAGGCCGTCTGCAATAGAGACGGTTTATTTATTTTTGTTTTTTTGAGACAAGGTCTCACTATGTAGTCCTGGCTGGCCTAAAACTTGTTATGTAGCCCAGGCTGGCCTTGAACTCACAGAAATCCACCTGCCTCTGCTTTCCTGAGTACTGAGATTAAAGGCATGTGTCACCACACCCCAAAGGACAGATTATTAAGGAAGGAAAATCACTCGTGAGACTAGGAGTGGGCTGGACTGCTGAGAGAAAGCCCTAACAGCTGAAGGAGGAAGAGCTGGCTGAAGTAGACAGACAGGAAAGGAGAAGAAAGGCTGAGGAGGGCCGCAAACCAGAAGGAAGCCTTTTCATTTTGCTTTAACAGATAGACAGAAAGATGGAGAAGAAGGGAAAATGGTGAGACTGGCGATCTGGAAGACGGTGGGAGGGGAGGGGCACTTGTTTCTTCAGAAGGAAAGATGCAATAGGAGGAACATGACGTCACACACTATTCTGTGTAGTGTCATCCTGAGTCACACTCAGTAGAGCAAAGGGACCCCGCCCCGTGTGCTTGTATTGAGATATTCTGTCTTTGCTGTATTCCTCTCTGACCCAGGAGTGCTCCCGATGAGATTTACAGGTATGGTGACCCTGGTCAGGTAACCCCAGTTCTTCTAGAGCACTGTGCGACACTGGCCAGAATTTCTTACCAGATTCTAAATAATTAATTTCTCACATTTTGAATTTCACCACCCAGATCCTGAATTCTAAGACCTGAGGTAAAGTGAAGAGGAAGAGGAGGAGAAGGAGGAGAGGGAACAAATTTAGGAAATAATTTCTTAAAAAATCTGGGGGGACGGGGGAGTTCGAGACAGAGTTTCTTTGTATAGCCCTGGCTATTCTGGGAATTGACTCTGTAGACCAGGCTGGCCTCAACTTCATAGAGATCCACCTGCCTCTGCCTCCGGAGTGCTAGGTTTAAGGTGTGCACTATCACCACCTGGCTAAAAAAAAAATCTTTTAAAATAAGAAATGAAAGGAAGGAAGGAAGGAAGGAAGGAAGGGAGAGAGAGAGAGAGAGAGAGAGAGAGAGAGAACTTCAGAAACACCACTGTCTCCATTATTTCTTTCCAGTGCCTCACCAAGAAACAATTATCTCTTTTCATCTTCTTTTCCAAAGTTATCATGCCTGCAAATATCCATCCCACAACCATGGCCTTGGCTCAGTCTGCCTGTCACGTGGATCAAGCCTTTATCCTATACAGCTACTCAGGAGCAAAAAAAGCCTCAGTCTGGCAGAGGCTGTCACATTCTGAGTCCCCCCAACCCCCTCCTCAGCTTCCCAAGAGAACCAATCAAAGGCAGGATGCGTTAGAGTCAGTAACTTCTTTGGCCTCCTGATCCTCTGCTGGGCTCGTAGGTGCCCACGGCAGCGGGCATCTACCGTGGTCTTGGGGCTTAGGGAAAGTAGAGTTCGGGAGAGGGGGAGAGCGTGAGGGAAGTGCAGCAACAAAAAGATAAGATAAAGAAGAAAAGGTTACTATTCAAATGGACCCACAGTAACTGCTTTCCAGAACTGCCCCCAGGTTGTAACTACTTATCTTAGTTATGGCTCTGATCCATCAGAACTTAGTCCAGTGCCTGGATCCTAATGCCAGTATAGCTTCTGAATGGGGGCCCCTGGCTTAGAACACTGAGTCGGATTTAACTCTCTCTCTCTCTCTCTCTCTCTCTCTCTCTCTCTCTCTCTCTCTCTCTCTGTACTTAGTATACACATATGTAGAGGTCAGAGGTCAACCTTGGCTGTCATTTTTCTTGACTACTACTAGTCCACTTTGTTTTTGAGATGGGATATGTCACTAAGACCTAGGTAGGGTTCAGTGCTAGGCTAGTCTTGATATCCATTATGTCTTAGGACTTGCTTGCTCTGCTTCCCTGGCTATGGAATTACAAGTACCTGCCACTCTGCCTGCCCAGCTTCTTGGGTGGGTGCTGGGGATCTAACTCATCAAGTCCTCCACTTATGCTGGAAGCACTTGATTGAATAGGCGAGCTCCCAATCACTTCTTTCTTCCTTTATTTCTTCTGAGGTTGTATCTCACGATATACACCTGGTTGGCCGGGTCCTAACTGTGCAGCCTCTGCTGTCCTTGAGCTTTGGACAACCCTACTGCCTTAGCTTTCGGAGTATTGGGAGTACATACAGTGTGTACCACCGTGTTCAGGTCTCTTGAATTTTAATTGACCCTCCTATATTCTCTGCCTGGACCTCAGTGATAACCTGATATGGGAATATTTTCTAATATGTGTGTTACCTACCTGCCCGTCTTGCTGTTTCAAACAGCAGAGAAATTACTTACGGGTGTGAGCTGCAAAGGGTGATTATTGAAGGTGCTCGTTTGTAGGGGGTGTGTATAATAGTAACCCCCTAAATTGAAGGGATCGCTAATTTGCAATAACAAAGCTCCTGGCAGGTGTTGGCAGCTCTGTGCTCTAAGGCCAGATGAGATGGATGTGATGTGCCATATTGGCCTCTTTGCTTTTCCTCTGCCTTCAAGGTGGCACGATTGGTGTTGGTTCCTGGGGCCTCGAAAAGCGTATGGCGAACCCGGGTTTTGGCACCGACTCTGCACATCATCTCTCCTTCCATATCCCTTAATGAAGTGTGCAACTCTTGTCCTCATTAAGAGCCAGCATTGTCAATAAAAGAGTCAATAAACCTGGTTGATGGGGCTGGGATGGAAAGGCTGAGATGCGGCTGCAGCCCATCCACGGGGTAGCCTTCAGCTCCGCCTGACCCAGCGTTCGGGGATCAATAACAGGCTGAGGATAAAGCCTCAGGACCTGCCCCCTGCAGTCTCCTCCCCAGGCCCACCGGGCCCAGCGTGGGGCAGTGCCAGCCAGCTCCGGCTTTGCTTGCAGTTGTTCCCGAGCCCTTGATGTCTAGGTGCCAGATGTTCTTGTTTCTTCCCAATTGAGCCCTTTGGACACCTTCTGGATGCATACTTAGCGCCCACCTGGCCAGAGGACACGCAGACAGCATCTCCAAGTAGCCCAGAGGCTAACATGGGTTCCATTCTCTGCATCCTATGTCTGCTGACAGCGTGTGAGGAGTCCCAGAGGACAGGGCATGCGTATTCTGCATGCTGTGTGACTGGACTCCATTTCTGGCTGTCCTGCCTCTCTCTAGATACCCTTATCTTATCTAATTACAAGGAATTTTAGATTAATTTCGTGGCCTCTACTCCCTAGGACCCCCTTATCTGTGGGGGCCTTGTATTTTCACCTTGTCATTCTTTTGTTGTTTGCCTTTAAGGGGTGATGGCCAGAAGGGGGATGGAATTGGGGTGGGGGAGGGGAGGAGGAGGGGGAAGGCAGACAGATCTGGACCGCTGCCTGTGTGTGGAGACAGCTGGCTGCTTTCTTCCATGTCAGCCGCATGGTACCTAGCCACACAGAACAGGACCTGGGCAGGGACTCGCCTGCTGCCAACCTCTCCAGATCTCTTTGATATTTCCGACAGAGCAGTAAAGGACTCTTGACTATCTCGGGTTTTTGGTTTTTTTTTTTTGCTTTTTGCTTTGCCTCTTTCCACCTCCTGCAAGACTCCTCCATGTCGTTTCCATGGCTACCCCCAATCAGATTTGGCTTCCTGCGAAATTGGATTTCAAAGGAGGACAGGGCTTCAAAGGAATTTGTCCATTTAACAGAATGTCATTAGGAGTGAGGCTGCCTGCTGAACCAGGGCCCTCAGATGATTAAGGAGGGGCAGCACTCATGTGTGGAGGCAGGCTTCTGTCTGCAATGAGGAGCCTTGATACAACATGACAATAGCGTATTGGAAACTGCCAGTCACCGGCACACATCACCTGACTTACACCTCCCTCCACCTCCATCGCTTCCAAACCCAAGCATCCACAGGGGAAGAGATGCAAGGAGACTGTCTACCTTGTGCAGTTTTGCTTCTCCTTAGGTGGCAGGAAGCCTGGGGCTCTGTCCTTTGTCAGACAACTCCCGAGCGCCTACCCTATGTGACCATGCTGACCAATGTCCTTAAATAAGGGGACGGGGCACTCTGGGTTCTCTTCAGAGCCTAGAAACCTTCTGCTTTTTACTAAAGAAAGAGGGAAGGGCTGTCCTTCTTTTCCCATTGCTGGAAGAGAAATGGAGGAAGTTTGTGCACTAGAGAGGGAAGCCCCCCCCCTTTGAAGAACAGTTTTATGTTTACAAAAAGAAGTGTGTGTGTGTGTGTGTGTGTGTGTGTGTGTGTGAACCACATAGCCTCCATGTTTAAACATGCACACACCCCAAGTGATTCTAGAGCAACTTCGGTTTTATCTGGGGGACAGCAAGGTAGAAGGCAGCCTACACCCCATCTGGCGCCTGGGAGAGGCAGCCCAAGCTTGTCGCTATAGCTCCCAGTAAGGAGCAACACCATAGATTTGGGTTCCCTGGGGACCTCCAGGTTCTATCCCTTCAGTTCAACTTGTTGCAACTTATAGGTGGGTTGTAAGGTCCTGAAACCAAGACCACTCCTTCTCAGGTGTCAGGATGTGCTAAAAGCCACCAAAGCCCTTAAAAGTGACAGTCCCTAAACTTGAGACCAAATCTTCCTGGGGTGTGTGCACACACCTATTCTAGGAGATGCATATGTCTGCCCTGTGCACTTTTGAACAGTTTCTTGTCTCTGCTCTGCCTTCTTCTACATTGAGATCAGTATTATCTCCACCCACAGGCAGCTAAACAAATCGTTTACCTCCCTCCCATTATGTGCTCCAGCACCACTCCCAATCCTTCATACCTATTCTGAGGATTGAAGAGAGAGAGAGAGAGAGAGAGAGAGAGAGAGAGAGAGAGAGAGAGAGGCAGGCAGAGACCACATAATTACAGATAATTTCCCACTTTCTTCTTTGCTCTGTTCCTAGAAAGAGCTGTTTCCCACCTTCTCTCAGCCTTTCACCTCTAGAGGGAAGGACACTCCCTCCGTGTCTCTCCATGGGTATTGCCTCTGAGGCTGAGTCTTTCAAATGTTGGCGATCAGCATTGTCGCCAACTCCAGATTTTAATTTTTAACCAGCAGGGCTTTCCCCAACAGTGCGTTGGATCAAAACTGAGGCAGTATATCCTTGGCAAGGACCAAGCTCTTTCTTGGATTCTGCCTCTGCACCCCAGTCCTGGAACAACCATGGCCTTTTAAACCTACAGTCCCAAGGTCAAATTGCTCAGTGTTTAGATGTTTCTGCCAGACCTAGCCTCCAAGGCTCTTTGGAGTCTAGGCAATCTTTTGGTGAAGGGCTCAAAGGGCCACGCCTTTGACCTCGCATGCCACCTCAGTGGCACTAGAGCACCTGTGCCCGCCCGGAGTCCCGGGCTCCCGCCGCCTGCTGCGCGCGCCGCTTCCTGAGCGCGCGACCGGTGGCCCCGCCCTGCGCCTGGGCCCGGAGGCGACAGCCAAGGTACAGGTGCCTGGGGTGCAGCTCGCCTCCCTCCACCCGCTGCGGTCCAAGCAAGCCTCAAGTCCCTTGTCCCGCCTTCTGCTGCGGCCGCCCTCTCGCCTCGCCAAATGCAGGCTGTCACCCTCCCGGAGGAGATCTGTTGGCTCCTGGAAGGTAACTCAACTCCTGGTTTAGTGCCAGAGACCTCTGTCCTGACCCCTCCCGTCCGGGAGGGCCTTTCAGTGCTGGGCTGAAGGCATGAAGGGAGACACCAAGGCACCAGTTCTTTAGCCCGGTCACTTACCTAATATAAATAAATTCCAGGCTTCCAGAGTCCTCAATCCCCCAGTTGTGCCCAAAGCCTTATCCTCTCTCCCATCCTCCCACCTCAGGGTCCCCACCTCTCCCTTGAATTACACATTTTCTGTCCCTTCTAGGCATCTGTATCACTTCCAGGTTCATCAACTCTGAGGTCTTACAGGTCAGTTCATGGCCTCCCTGACACCTTGCTTGGTTTTGAACCTGTCTCCCGGGGGAAATCCCTGAGGTGTGCAATGATTAGTTCTCATCCTTCCGGGTCCTGACTCCTCACGTCGTGGAAGACCCACACCTTTCTGGATAGATGTTTCCTAGGCACACAGTAGGGCTCTGGAGATGTATGGTCTTTGGGCCAAGCCTGGTGGTTAGGGGACTTCTTGTAAGTGTGGGAGTCCTTTCCTAGCCTGAAGACTTCTAGGGGTGTCATTTACCCAAGGGAAACCTCAGAGTATGGTGTTCCATCCCTTCCCTAAGTGTCCTGTTGTGATGGTTTCACCTTTAAAACTGTCCTTTAGAGTTAAAGTCACACTTTCCGACACTCAACATACATTCCTAACACTCTGAAGAGACTTCCCTGATGGACAGTATCTTGTGCTTGGCTCCCATGGTGAAAATCAGTTTTACTCATTTTCCTATGACTGCCCTTCCCGGGAGGACAGAGGCCTGGAATCTGCAGTTGCATAAGGGTCTCAAGAGGAAACTGCTCAGAATTAAGCTTTTCGGCATCCAGGCGACAAATCTGACACATCGTTAACAGATGGCCTGCTTTGGGCAGGTCATGATTTTGGCAAGCTGCATTCTTTCCAGTTTCTCTCAATTTAATTGGTTTTATATCTCCATTACCTTGTTATCTTGGGTATAAATGCCTCCTAATCAAGGACTTGGCCAGTGCTTTTGGATTCTGTCTGTAGCACTGTTTCTATTCCGGATTGCTTCTCTGTAAGAGTTGGCAGCTAGGTGTTTCTTTTGAGGCGATGTTTCAAAAATCTATTTTAGAAAAGTGTTTTATCTATTTTTGGAGTGTATTGTGTGGGCGTGCATGTCCCACAGCCTGTTTGTGGAGTTCGGGTAGCAACTGTTGGGAGTTGGCCTTCACTTCCATCTTCCGGTGATGGGGATAGAACTCATGTCTTCAGGCTTGGTGGCAAGTACCTTTAGCCACCACCACCCTCCCCTGTACTTAGGGGATTGAATCTAGAACCTTACACATGCTCATTAGATGTTCCACTCCTGAGCTACGTTCTCTAAATTACCTAAAATCCACTTAGCTTGTAAACCAAGAAACTGTAAAAATAAAGTTATTTGGAAGATAGAAGAAATCACCAGGCATCTAACGAGATTTAACCAGTGCCGGTTCAGTATTAGGTACATAGAGGAAGTTGTACAATTGCCTTTGGTTTTTAGAGAAGGAACTGCAGCCACAAGTTGAATTCTACCCTTGTATTTAAAGACCGAGTGTCTCTTTTTATTGGTGTCAGTCATTTTATGAGAAGAAACCCACTTTACAAGCTTGCTAAATGACACTTCAGTTTGGTGCACAGGCATCAATAGAAAATTTCCCTCTTATTTTCCAGAGGCTAGCAACACAGTCCCCTCCTCCGACATTTTTGATGTGCAGTTCTTTATTGTTCAAAACTGACACTTTGGTAAACAACTCATTTTTGCACCTGCCGCCTTCCTTTAGCTCAGATCATTTTCTTGTTAGCTGACTGTTTTTAATTGAAGTCTTCAGATCTCCTTCTAGAGCAGAGCCTTTGTTTGCTGACAAGCAGAGCAGGGTATGAATGGAGATTAATTGCATGTCACATATTTCTGTATCAAACTTGCTGTGTCTTAACAATCTCTGATAGTGCGCGGGTCTTTAGAAGATAGGGAGGAGTCTGAGGTTGCACTGTGAGGAGCTTCACTGACTGTTTCTTTAAAGCCATCCCTCCCTTTAAACAGGTAATTCTGCTCTTGATTCTGAAGTGGAGGGAAAAATATCAAGTGGGATATAAGCAATGATTCTATTGAAAAGTGGTTTAAAAGTATGTTTTTGAAAGATTTGTGTGATCATCACAACATATTGGTTATAGGTTTTTGTTTTTAATGGAATGCGGTCTCTAGTGTAAAGCAACCAAATGATTCTCTCTGTTACAATTTGTGAATATTAGAAATCTAAAATGGCTGTCAATTTGTTGTCTGGGTCTGGCAATGCGCCTCCCCCCACACCACACACTTCTTAAGGTTCACTGTTAACAGTTAGGAAATCTGTAGGTCCTTGATCTCTATACAGTCGCTCAGTGGGAGGGAGTCACAGGATATGAGCTGTGACTGCGGCTGCCACACAGTACAGGGGTGGAGTTTCCCCGGTGAGTTACTGCTTTCATAAACCAAGTCAGACGCATTTGCACAGTGATTTAATGCCGGCCATCACAGCCATAACTTAAACATTTATCTATTTGTAACAATAGGAGCATAAAATGACAGGGACATTTTTTGATATAATGTATTCCCTTTAAAAAAATAAAATATGCAAGACATTGTGCAAGGTTTATACTGAGATTTTTTTGCATAATGAAGGTCTGGAATTAATTTTAAGTATAAAATTTTAAACATTTGAAGACGTCTCATTTGACATGGAAGTCCCACTTCTAGGAACATGATATAGAAATTAAATGTATGTTTATATATTGCAGATGTCAATGAGGTGGGAAAAACAGGTGATGGTCACTTGGATCATGGGACATCCATCTTAGTTTACATTGAAATAACGCTAGAGATCTGAGTGTCTGTTTGGCATCTTTCTATCTTGGCTTGCAATGTATCCATGGCGTGTTTTTTAAGACTAAAGAGATGTAATAAACAATAGTACATATAATGACCCTTTTTTAAAATTTGAAACCAAAAAGCCAAAAAAAAAAAATGTTCCATATATCTTATAGGTTTGTGTAAGCCTCTGGACAGTGTCCTGTCTCTCTACAGTTTCTTTTTAAGGACAGGGACTCATAGGGGTTAATGATTTTTATTACATATATCTTCAGTTGGTTGAATTGTGACAAAAGCCATTTTAACCAAGAAAGAGTGGTCAGATAGATTAAAAAAAAAAAAAAGACAAACAGAAGCCCAGAAGTTGAAGGGCCAGTAACTTCAGGTGTGATTGTTTTTTTTTGTTGTTGTTTAGCCATCGAAAGTTGTGTGGAAAGTATACATTAAAACAAAACAAACCAACAAACAAAAAACCCACCCCACCTTCTCTGTTGTTTTTATTTTTTTTTTGGCAAATGACAAAGCTCAGAGAAGCTTCTAGTATCCAGGAAACAGCCTTTTCCATCGGTTCTGCTGAGCTCCCACACAGGGACGGAAAGTGGTCCCGTATCAGTGAATAAGGCACAGTGTAGATAAGGAACCCGGGGCATCTTGCGCTTCATTGAAAGAACAGGAAATATTCAGGTCTGTTTTTAAGTAGTCAGGCTTCAGATGTAGCAGTTATCTTTTGTTTTTGTTTTTGTTTTTGCTTTTGTTTAGTGATAACGATGCTGAAAACAAAAACAATAGGTTGGCAGCTTGTAATCTTCGTTGCACAGATACAAACACAGTGTCTCCTTCCTGGTGTTTCTAGTGCCACCCCCCTCTCCTCGTGTGTGTCTCTGTCTCTGCCTCTCACTCTTTTTAAGTGAGAAACAAAGAGGAAAGTGTGAAGGAGTTGCAGCAGATAGATAGGAAACCTGCTGAGATCACCCTGATTGCTGATAGACCCAGCCGCCTACTGGTGCCTCCATGGAGCTCAGAAGATGGACTGAAGCCCAAACATCACTGCCTGGCCCTCAGATCCTAATGGTTGTTTGCTTTCAAACTTCAGCCATTGTCCTTGGTGGTGATGCGCACCTTTAACCCCAGCACTGGAGCGGCAGAGGCAGAGGCAGAGGCAGAGGCAGAGGCAGAGGCAGAGGCAGAGGCAGAGGCAGAGGCAGAGGCAGAGGCAGAGGCAGAGGCAGAGGCAGAGGCAGGTGGTTGGCTCTCTGTGAGTTCGAGGCCAGCCTGAATGCCAAGACAGGAGGGCTACACAACAACAAACAACAACAAGAAAACCCCTCAGCAAGTCATTAGCCACTTCCTTCTAGATAGTTCTCCAGAGTGGTAGATCTAGATGAAAGGATAAAACTTCTTTCAGTCTCTCTAGATAGCAAAGGTTCTTTTAAACTGTCTAACTCGTAAACATCTTTGATCAATTCTTTAAAACAGGAATTAGGAACTTTCCTCCATTTCATCAACCAGCTACACTGGTCTTGGAATGAGTTAACATTTAAATACTTCTAAACTCAGTATTGTTCGGTTGAATGTCTGCAGTTCAAAACTGTTTCTGACTGAGAGGTTGCCTTGTGACTGCCTGTGTCTGATTTATTCATTCATATGGAGCTGGGGACTGAACCCAAGGCCTCATGCATGCTAGTCCAAGATCTCTGTCTCTGAGCCAGATTCCAGTCTGCTTTGCACTTGGTATTTTGCCATTTATTACCCTCTTCGTGAAGCTGAGGCCTTTCGCTATTCTGTTGGTTGGATCTGTGTCTTTGATGTTTCTGGAACATTAAATAATTAGAGTATTTTGGAGCTATGTGTAAAAGTAGGTATAAGGGGCATCTTTGGGATGGAGATATAGTGTTTAGCTGGCATTCCAGAGACAGAGACCTTGGTTCAGTTCCCAGTACTGTGTATGTGTGTGTGTGTGTGTGTGTGTGTGTGTAGGGAGAGACAGAGAGACAGAGTGTATGGCTGGGGTGAGAGGTTTTTTTTTTTTTTTTTTTTTTGTCCACCATGTGGATGGGTTCCAGTGATTGAACTTACATCCTAAGCCCTGGTGGCAAGAACCTTTAGCCTTTGAGCCATCTCAACAGTCCAAAGTGGCTGCCTTGATAAACAAATACCTAGGCTCCGAGGCGTGGTTTTATGGTGTGCGTTTGGCTGCTCTGCCTCTTTTTGTCTAACTTTTGATACTGGTGGTCCTGCTGACAGGTGAGTTACTGCTCGCCTGAATCCCAAGTGGTAAAATGTGAGTTTTAATTTTTTTTTTCTGACTAGAAAAGTGATAACTTGATGCTCCAGGGCTGGAGGATGCCGGGGGAGGGTTAGACGGGGATGGGTGGGTGGGGGAGCACCCTCTCAGAGGGGATAGGGTCTTCACTCTGGGAGGGGGGACTGGGAAGGGGGGGCAACATTTGGAATGTAAATAAATAAAACAATTTAATAATTAAAAAAAATCGAAAAAAGGTGACAATTTTCGTAATTGAAACCAGAAAAGATAGAGTTCCCAGCTGCCCTTTGTGAGCAATTGTTACATTTCCAGAGCAATTGTTACATTTCTATGGGTTCTTTTGAGATTGCTGGCTGGTGTTATAACATTGTTTCTATAAGAAAACATCAAAGTGATGTTTATTGAGACAGTGTCTCAGTATGTAGCCCTGGCTGACCTTGGACTTACTATGTAGACCAGTCTGGCCTTGGCCTTTGTCTCTGCCTCCCAGGGGCTGGGATTAAAGGTGTGTGAACCTCACCTGGTTCAATAATCTCTTGATTGATTTAAAAATAACTCTAGGAATAAGAGGGTAGCTCGGTTTCATTAACTCTTAGGTCTTCAGCAATAGTTCTCTCTCTGTTTTTGTTTGTTTGTTGTTGTTCTTTGTTTTGTTTTGTTTTTGTTTTCCGGAGACAGGGTTTCTTTGTATAGCCCTATCTGTCCTGGAACTCTCTCTGTAGACTAGGCTGGCTTTGAACTCACAGAGATGCCCCAACCTTGCCTCTCAAGTGCTGGGATGGAGATATCCGCATGGACCCATGTAGCCTTCCCAACTCATCATGCCTAGCAAACCACTCCAGACAAATCAAAGCCGTGACTACCAGCACACACTGGAAACACTAGATTTCAGGTTATGGGAATTCTGTACATTTAAGTAAAATCTCATGACTGTCCCTTTAAGACATACATTACTGTTCCATAAAAAAAACCATCATGAGACTTTGCAGAAGCTACACCACTAGACTAGACAGTCTGGTTTTGTTGTTGTTGTTGTTGTTGTTGTTGTTTTGTTTTTTTGTTTTTTGTTTTGGTTTTTTTTATGGAACCAAAGACTTTAGGTTGAGTTTTATTTAACCTGTGGCCAACCTCAACATCCAGCTTTTCCTTTGGAAAAGGAAAATAATCTTTGGAAGTCTAATAATCTAGCCCATGAAAATATTTGCATGTGTACAGGACAGTGCACAGGTGGACATAGTTTCTGCAGTGCTGTGGAAATAGAAAAAATAAAATGGAAGTAACATAAGCACCATTCATAGGAGGGCAAAATAAATTGTGAACTCCTGTATATCAGTTTAAACACACACATACACACACACATTCACACACACACACACACACACATTCACACACACACACATTCACACACACACACACATACACACACACACATTCACACACACACACATGAAACCAAAACAAAAAACAAAAAAACAAAACAAAACAAAACAACAACAACAACAACAACAACAACAACAAAACCAAACTGTCTAGTCTAGTGGTGTAGCTTCTGCAAAGTCTCATGATGGTCTTTGGTAGAAACAAAAGCTGCAGTTCCTGATTCCTTGTTATAAGTGCATGGAGAGTTCTGCAATCACCTCTAAATACCTCAGCAAAGTCAAATCTCTCAAATCTTAGTACTTCACCTCCCCACTCCCTTATTTGCAGTCTTCATGAACACTTTGCCTTGTCTATTTATGGACCAATTAGATGAATGTACCACTGTTAGGACAAATGACTTAACAGTTCTCTGTGTCGCCCTGGCTGTCCAGGAACTCGCTCTGTAGATCAGGCTGATCTTGAACTCAGAGATCCACCTGCCTCTGCTTCATGAGCTAGTTCTTTCCTTCAGCCACCATCAGTTCTGGGGATGAAATACAGGTCGTGAGGCTTGGCCACCAAGCTCATTTACAGACTAAGCTATTGCAACAGCTCAGTCTTTGACTTTTTTTTTTTTTCTGACTAGAAAAGTGATAACTTGATGCTCCAGGGCTGGAGGATTCTGGGGGGGTTAGACGGGGAAAGTTATCCTCTGAGCTTCACACAGACACACACAGACACACACAGACACAGACACACACACACACACACACACCACCACCACCACCACCACCACCACACATCCAAAGCTGACAACAGCTCATTATCTAGAAGTAAGAGAACAGATGCTGAGCAGTGTATTCAAATGATGGAATACTACAAAGCAAAAAGTGATAAATCTATACATAGTGTAAATAAATTTCAAAACAGACTGTTGAGGATAGTCACATGAGTGAAGTTTTAGACTCTACTATGACAGAAGTCAGAATGGCAGTTGGCTTTGCGGAGGAGCACTGATAGGGAAGATTCTAAGTGGGTGGGAGCTTTTCTCTGCTGATCTGGGTGGTGGTCACACAGATGTGTGTATGTTAAAGATTAATGCATTTATGCTGATGGTATGGCTTGGTGTTACACTAGGGCTTAGACAAGTACTGGCAATAATGGGGAGGACCTTGGTCTGACTTCAGCACTGGGGGAAAAAGACCACCACTACCACCACCACCACCATCACCACTACCACCACAATTAGTGTATTTCATGTGTATAAATTATAAATCAAAACTACTGATAAGAAAGGAAGAAAAATACTAGGAAAGAACAGTGGGAGAAATGGAAGGAGAAGGGAGGAAAGATGCATTTATAATGATGAAGAAATAGGCACACAAAAGAGTCATCAGACAGGAAAAATATTTTAATAGAAGTATGATTCTATGTTTATTAAAATTCACTTAGGAGACTGGGGAGATGGCTCAGTGATTCACTTGTCATGCAAGACTGGTGTCAACTGGATTTGATCCTAGCAACTCACATTAAAATCAATCAATCAATCAATCAAAAAAGCCAGATGTAGCTGTTCACATCTGTAACTCAAGCACCCCTACAGTGAAACAGGAGGCAGAGATAGGAGAGTCACCTGCAACCTCAGGGGCAGCCAGCATTTACTACTGAGCACAGTAGAAACAAGAGAGACCCTTCCTCAACAAGGTAAAAGGTTGAACTAGGGGCCTGAGGGCAGAGCTCAATGTAAGAACGAGGGTCTGGGAAATAAAATCACCAGAAATACAAGAACAACAACAACAACAACAAGTGTGTGTGTGTGTGTGTGTGTGTGTGTGTGTGTGTGTGTTGTATCTATAAGGGGTATGTGTATGTGTACTGGCTGGTTTTGAGTGCCAACTTGACACAGGCTGGAGTTATCATAAAGAAAGGAGCTTCAGTTTGGGAAGTGCCTCCATGAGATCCAGCTGTAAGGCATTTTCTCAATTAGTGATCAAGGGGGAAAGGCCCCTTGTGGGTGGAACCATCTCTGGGCTGGCAGTCTTGGGTTCTATAAAAGAACAGGCTGAGCAAGCCAGGGGAAGCAAGCCAGTCTGCATCAGCTCCTGCTTCCTGACCTGCTTGTGTTCCAGTCCTGACTTCCTTTGGTGATGAACAGCAGTATGGAAGTGTAAGCCGAATAAGCCCTTCCCTCCCCAGCTTGCTTCTTGGTCATGATGTTTGTGCAGGAATAGAAACCCTGACTAAGACAGTATGTAAGTGCAAGTACTCCCAGAGACCAGAAGAACAGGCTGGACCTCGTGGAACTGAGTGATAGGCAGTGGGGAGCCATCTGACCTGGGTGTCGAGAACTGAACGTGGGTCCTCTGCAAGAGCAGTTGGAACTCTTTAACTACTGAGCCCTCTCTCAAGCCGCAGTCAAATATTTTCTCTGGCTATTTAGGCATCCCACCATGTTTCTCACGCTTGAGGTATAATATGCAGTCTCTAAAACAATTCAATCTAATACACAGCTCAACTAAGCATAAATCTATTAGTGACTGTGTTTTAGTAAAACTCCTATTGTGTGATTTAACACGGAATTCTTCCATTAACATACTAATACTAGAATGCCAATAATGTTAGGGAAGACATCCTAGATGAGAAGTGTGTATGTGTGTGTGGTGTGTGCACCACATGGATGTGCAGGTGTGCCTGCAGGGGCGAAAGGAAGGTGCTAAATGTCTTGCTGTCAGTTTCCACCTAAATCCTTGGAAGCTGAGAGTCTCTCACTGACCTTGGAAGTAGACTGGAGCAGAAAACTCCACTAATCCACATGTTCTCCTCTCCCCTGCCCTATTGCCGGTATCACAGATATGCATGGCCACACCAGACTTCTCTTTCTGTTTCTTTTTTTTTTTTTTTCCTGTCATTGCTGGGATTTGAACTCATAACCTCATGCTTGTGCAGCAAGTACCCTTACCCACTGAGCTCTCTCTCTCTATTCCCCGAGATGAGAATTTACACATTTCATAAGTTATTCTACCGATGTCATTGGTTTTCAGAAAGACTTGCTGTTTGGATGGTAAGACTGTTCTGTTTCTGAGCTCAGTCTGTCCCATCTCCCACATACAAGCTGAACAGTAAGATTAAACAGTGGGACTTACAGACTCCAGCTCCCAACAGCCATCTGTTATAATTACCTAACCTATTGTGCAGCACTGACAAACCCGAAAAGCAGGCAATGAACTTGGAAACACAAGGGAAACAGATATGAACAAATGTCGCAGAAATTATAAGACTTCTGTAGGGCGTAATGGCTTCTAACATGACAAAAATTAGATCTATGATGGCTGCGTCAATATGTTAAGATCCTCAGATGACGGCAAGATTAAAACGTATCTTATCTTTTCCTATACTTAAAATGATTAAAAACTGCTTAAGTACTATACTTAATGAAATTAGTTAAAAATATCATCTTAATAGCTAGGTCTAGAATCTCTCTTAGGAAATGAGCTGTCATTGTTGGGGAAATAACATCATCATTATTACTATTAATATTATTACCACCATCATCATTATTGTTAGAAACAGTGTCTCACTATGTAGTCCAGGCTGGCCTCGAACTCACAGTGGTCCCTGTCTGAATGCTGGGATTACAGGTGTGAGCCTCTACCCCACCCTGGCACCTCTATCCCCGTTGGAAAAACACTTCTGTTGCATGTGGGGAGTTGTTGAGGGCTGAAACAACCAAATGGATGGTCAGATTGAAACTACCAGCAAGGAAAAAAAAATGTCTTTTGATCTTGTCCTATACAGGAGAAAAGGAGAAAATGTAAGAAGGCTTGGGGCTAGATCAGATGGAGGACTAGGGGGTGTGTACCCTCTTCTAACAGGGGTGCAAGGAGCTTAGGGATGAGGAAATCCTTTGACTATGTTGTAAATTCCTCTCACTACCCCTGTATCACCAGCATCTCCAGCCAGTGATGTTTTCTTCCTTCACAGACACAACATGTGAATCGTGTTTTGAGGAAATTGAGGAAGAAGACAGGTCAAAACCATGATTTCTCAACCTCAAAAAATTACTGACAACTTGAACTAGAAAAGTCTTCCCCGTTGGGGCTGCCATGTGTAATCCAGAAAGTTCAGCAGCCTTCTTACCTTCTACTCACTAGATGCCAGTACTGATCTCACCCACTGGTGTCAATCAAAAGTCCCCAGCTGTTCTAAGCCTGGATAACCAGGACCCAGCGTGTGCAGAAGCACGGAACCTGTAAGGTGCGGAACTCTGAGAACCCGGCTCCTTGAAAATGACCTGGAACCCGAGGAGAGTTGTGGGTTTCCCTAGGAGGAAGTTCTCATTTCCCCTAGGAGGAAGGAGTTCAGAGGTCTGCTTAGTCCTAACTTCTAAACTTTTCAGAATGAAGTTCAAATAACCCAAATACGCCCCGCCCTATCCGCTCCGCCCCTCCCGCCCCGCCCCACCCCGCCCCGCCCACTCCCTTGCCATGTGAAAATTTGCAAGTATGTCTTTGCTTGTCTTGCTGGTCCGTCCTTGCTTTTCTGCAGGAGGGAAGACTTGTGAGGACTCCTTTAAGTTCTTTTAAGGTCATTTATCTTTTTGGAATCTCTATAGATTCCCAAACAGTTTTTCTACTCTGATATTTCAGTTGAAATTTTGCTTTGTAGAATCTTTGAGGTGTCATTTTAAAAATTCCCTATTCTGTTCTTGTATGATTTAAGCATGTATGAGGAGGTAGGCTCTGCTAACCTTGCTATAAATAGATTTGTTTCATGTATGTATTTATATGTGTCTAAAAATATTTTCTAATTAATTCTAAGTTTTTTAAAAAATTAAGTTATTTTTCCCTTTCTTTTTTGTCACATTTTTTTTAAAATGGTAGGAAAGATAGAGAGCTCAGATACTACTACTATTACTACTACTACTACAACTACTACTAATTATTATTATTATTATACGTTTTAATTATCAGGTTCTTATATGATGTTTAATACATTCTACATATTGTTTTAATTCATTTTCAGATCTCTACTGTTTAACTTTCATATACTTTTATGAGACTGGCATTATTAACATCATCCCAAATGGATGAGGAAATGGAGCTCTAAAATCAAACAGGTAGTAAGAAAATGACTGTCAAGACTGGATTGTGGACAAAATGGACACAGGGCACATTACACACAAGACCCATGAGAAAATACTAAACTTAAGAAAGACATACTCTGCAGCATTAGCGGATATGCCTCCTCCTTAACTGGCGCAAAGGCTGAGAACTGTTCTCACTCAAAATGTCAAAGATATCCCCAAAGTTACAGACTGCATTCAGATCAGTGAGTGAGGGGGAATACAAGGAAACGGGACATAAAACCGTACTGAGCATATGGGGGGGGGGCAATACGTATCAGACACTCACCCCAGCATGACACGATGAACCATGTAGGGCATGGTCAACCTCCCAGGGACCACCGTGGACTCCTGGAGAAAAAACTTTCTCCCTTAACAGCCATCAACTAATTACCAATAGCTCCTTAGCCAGGGGTGGAGCCCTGTGAGCACCGCCCCCATCCAATTTTGATTGGCTCGATCTTGTGCCGACAGCCATAGTGGCTGTGAGTTTGTGGTGCATCTGCTATGTCTTGTCCCAGAGATGCTGTTTCCGTAGTACTTCTTCTCCCCAACGTTGGGCTATTAAAATCTTTCTGCTAAACCTTATAATTTATCCTCCTGCCTCCATCTCTAGAGTGTTAGGATTACAGATGTGTGCCACCACACTCAATTTACAGTGCTGGGGACCAAACCCAGTGCTTTACCATGCTAGGCAAGCCCTCTACCAACTGAGCCACATCCCCAGCCTACAGAAATCTTAACTTTTATTTCTTTTGAATTAGGACCTCCAATAGACCAGACTGGTTCCACTGTATAGTTGAGGCTGGCCTTGAATTCTTCGTCGTCCAGTCTCTACTATCCAAGTTCTATATTTAAAGGAACGCACCATCACTGCCAGTTTGTTTTATTTTATTTTAACTTAAATCTAAATAACCACATGTAGTTAGTGGCTACTACATTAGACAGCTTAGACAGCACCGTTTCAATGTCTGAGACAAAATAAATAAAGCACTTAAGAAAGAGACAAAAAACAAACCATGATTCAAAAAGTAAAGAATTAGTGAGGGAGGCAGGGAAATATTATTATAGCTAGGATTTTGAAACTATATAAATGAACAGATGTCAAATTCTTGAAGTATAACATATATAATAAAACACTGATAATTCTCTTGGTCTGAAATCTTTACACTGACAGAAAGTGCCAGGAGATACCAACTCGCCAGCATTGTTAAAAGGAGGGACAGGACTCCATTTCTCTTTATGTCATAACAGTGAAGCAGACTATGAATGAAGTGTGTGATTTCTAAGCCCCTTGAAGGCAGGCAGAACAACAGTTAATAATTGTCTTAGGCTGTCTGGTCTGCTCTAAGGAAATGCTACAAGCAGGGTAGTTTATAAGCAGCAAAGGTTTATTTTTCATAGTTTCACAGACGAGGAAGTTGAAGACCAAGACTCTGGCAGATGTAATGTCTGGTGAGGGTCTACTTGGTGTTTTAACATAGACACTTTCTCTGTCCTTACAAGGTAGACCAGACAAGTCAGCCCCCTGGGGCCTCTTTTCATAAAGACTCCATCAGGACAGTTGATCTCTGTCCAGAGGTCCCACCTTTTAATACTACCACAGTGGTGATTATGTTTCTGTGGCTGGATTTGGGGAAGACACAACCATTCAGATTATACTGGAGACCTAGGTAAATGTTCATAGTCAACAGCAAGTGAAAACTGGAAGTAGAAATACGGTCCACAAACACTGTCCACACAGTGTGCCCTGGCTAATAAAGTGGGTACCGGCAGTGAGGATGGAAAAACCTGGAGGTGTGGTGGTTAGGATGAGTCTGGTGGGTAGGGGTAGGGGTAGGGAGGGGTAAGGATGTTGAATGATGACAGAAATCAGCTGAGGGTTGTTGAAGCAAACCAGAGATTAACTTAGTACAACCAGAGAAGTTGGGCATTTCTGTGGTCATTCCCAGCCTAGGACAGCCATTTATACTTAAATGGTATGTGCAGATACTCTGGGGATTTCTTAACACAAAAGAAACCTGGACCACTAGCTAGTAATCAAGCCCATGGAATTAGTTAGATTAATGAATTAAAATTAACATTTTAACCTATGCTAATATTTTCATTCACAGACCCAAACAAACAAACAACAAACAAACAAAAAACCTCAAATATTTTCTTGGGTGTAAAGCCGGTTACAGGCAGACATTTATCCATTATTCTTCTCAGGAATGCAAGTTCTGCTTTAGTAGCTCAAATACTTTCCCACAATACCCCCTCCAGGAACACTTTTATTGGTATTTGGTTGGTGGAATTGTTTTCAACAGCGCTGGGTCATTCATCTTGCCTCCAAATAAAAGGTTGATGGAAGCAAACTTCTGAGTTTGAGAAACATACATCAACAGGAAACATTTGCAACCGTTAGCAGCACTGACTCTGGCTTGTTCTCTCTCCTGTGTGGCGGGAGCGTTATGGAGAAATCAGAAAGAAGCCGCATTTATCTTTCAGTCATTAGAAAAAAAAAGTGACCCTTAAGATGTCATTTTCCAAATAAACAAAATGGTAACCTTGTAAAGGGACAAAACTCAGAGAGTTTGAGAAACCATCAGAAACTTTCACGGGCCATGAACCAGGAGGTCCTGGCCAGGCGGCCTTTCTGCTGTAGTGGGTATTTGCAAGATGCCATGACCCTAATGCGCATCTGTTGCTGTACATGCCTTCCCGTCCCTTAGTCTTTTTTTTTCCCCCCCCTTGCTCTGACTTCCTTGCACAGATGTCTGGAACCTAAGGGCATTTTTGTTTTCTGGCAGGTGTGAATTTTACTGAGAACACATGCCTTTGCCAAAGCTGTGCTTACCTTTTAAAATATAAGATTTAAAGTTATCCTGTGTTCCTTTTAGTATGAGATACTATGTATTTACAAATATGCCTTTGTAAATTTGTATTTACAAATGTGTATATACAAATACATAATACTATGTATTTAAAATTGTTACCTCTCTTTTCCCTCCTGACCTTCTTTGGCTCTCCAAGTTTAAATCTTCTCATTCTCTGTAACTTACCTGGGCTTGTGAGCTCCAGAGAGCTTTGTGAATGCTACTCCTACACCCAGCAGGGATCTTCTTGGTAGCTCGTATCATAATTCTAATTGTGCGTCTGAGTATCTATCCTTTGCTAGATCAGTCTTGCTCACTGGATACATGAGGAAGAATAGCTACACTTGGGCGTGGTGTTGTTTATAGCAAGCGACTGGCATCTTTTCCACGTGATGGACGATATGACCTTTACATGGTATTTATTGCTCACTCCCTAGTTGAGGATAATTGCGTGCAGACACCCTCATCCTCCTTTTTGACACTGATATTGCTATTACAGGGACCCCAAGGCATCCTGATTTGACAGAATATGGTGCCTGTAAAGAAAGAGGATTTTCTTTTTTGAGTGCTGAGTATCAAATCCAGGACTGTTAAAAAAATACTAATTATACAAATTCCGTTTTGCCTCTTGGCCTCTTAGTTCGGAATAATAACAACTCAGAGACTGCTTATTTGTCATTAAACACTTAGGCCATAAGCTTTGGCTTATTCTCTGACTAGCTCTTAACTTATTTAACCATTTAAACTATTCTATGTCTATCACTTGGTTGGTTACCTCTCTTTAGTCCCTGCCTGCTTTTTCCTCTGAGTCTCCTCAGTGTCTCCCTGAATTCATCTACTTGCTGGTTTTTGTCAGTCTCCCTATGGCTTCTCTTCTAGGTCTGTCTCCTGTCTCGGCTCTCCCAGCTCTTGCCTCGTCTCTTTTTAAAATCTCAATTTCCCAGAATCCTCTCTCTTCCTACCAATGTCCCACCTCTTATTTCCTGCCTCAGCTCATTGGCCATCAGCTTTTTTATTGACAGGAGATGTTTATAAGAGAGTCTCTCTACACAGGATCTTGCATACATGCCAAGCAAGCCTTCTGCCCTGAGTTACCCCCCCCCC